>RCUC01132602.1:0-43038 GCA_003697995.1 Taxidea taxus jeffersonii
GGGAAGTCTGATGGACTTTTTTGTTAGCTATGTGGGCTTATTTGAATCTTTTTTAAAACCTCAATTTGACCTCTACAAAATGGAACTACTGGAGTTATTTTCAAAACCAAGTGGATTATGTGTAAGATTGTCTTACATTAAATAGCACTTTCCAAACGTTGGCTTAAAAATTTAATTGCTAATAAGTCCAAACAGCATGGGGGCTCTCGCTTCCCGATTGGAGTTACTGAATTCAAAATAGTGCACTGCGTGAGGTTTAAGGAGCAGAATTTTTCTCCTCCACAGGCAACGGTCATTTTCAAACTCACGGATTGAACCCAGTACCCTTTTCCAGCAGCTGGTTTGAAAAGAGGCATCAGCTGAAACATCCCTAAGGCACTGCCATGCTCTGCTCCCTGCTGGTGAAGTCAGGACATACCAATCCTGAAAAGGAGGATGGAACAGTCTTCTAGATGGCCCTCCTCCACCTGTCCTACGCTAGCAGCCACCCTGGACTCCTCATTACCCATCTTTCAGGCAGGAATGCCAAGTCCGGTTTTCTCACTGTGGCACCCGTCTCCCATTCTTCACCGTAAATTCCCCATCCTTCCTTTCTTCTAGTGTGAGAGGCCCAACTTCCTGTCTTGTTTTTATAGCATTCTTCCTTTCCATGCCCAACTGCCTTGGCAGCTGCTCCCCTACCACTGAATGGCAAAATGCCCATCAGAGTTTTCCCAGGGATCGATGAACGAAGAGTTACAGAGAGTGGCAGACCGCTGGAGGCAAACAGAGCTGGCTCCTGCCCCCAGAGGGGCAGACAGATGAGAAGAGCCCTTCTTGCCTCTCCCAGGACATGCAGACAGTTGACTGCGGGAATTAGGAGATTTTGCTGGGTGACGAAGAGCATCAGGACTGCACCCACACATACCTGTGATAAAACGATAAAGAGAGAAAAAAATCAGCTGTGCCAAAGCTGTAAGGTTGCTGTCACTGGTACAACTGCCCCCTGGGGGCCTGGGGCCCATATTCCTCTGATATGCCCTGGGCCCATGCCACCTGCTTCTTAGTTCCACCTGCTGAAATTGGTATGGCGACAGGCTATACCTGAGGGGCTCTAGGACTATCAGAAGGGCAGGTTCTCTGTGTTTCCATGACTTCACAGCTACATTACAGCACAGCATACTGCACCCCCCCCCTCCTCTGCCACTGCCATGCTTGAACTCTACAGTTGTGGAGCAGAGAAAGAGAGAGGGCCCAGTTCCTAGTCTCTTCCATGGCTATCAACAACCCAGCCCCACACTCATCAAAACAAGACCCTGAGCAGACAGTGCCTCCTGATTCATGCTTGCTTCTTGCCCCACAAACTCCCAGGCCCCTGCCACATGTATCAACAGCAGTTGCTGGGGAAACTGATGCTAAGAGAGCTTTCCGGTGCCCCACCCATCCAGACGGTGGCTGATGTCTGGAGGTTTTGGGCAGAGGGCAGATCAGCCAGACCAGGCTATCCAATGAATGGTGGGCTAGAGAGGAATCCCTTGTCAAAATTTTGCTTGAGTTTCCAGAAACAAAACTCACACCCTTGACGAAGGGGGCAACATGGTGTAGAGGTAATTAGCATCCTTGTCTGCAGTTAAAGAGACCAAATTATGGGCGCCTGGGTGGCTCAATTGGTTAAGCGACTGCCTTCAGCTCAGGTCATGATCCTGGAGTCCTGGGATGGAGTCCCACATCGGGCTCCCCCTCAGCAGGGAGTCTCCTTCTCCCTCTGACTCTCTTCCCTCTCATGCTCTCTCTCTCTCAAGTAAATAAATAAAGTCTTTTAAAAAAAGACCAAATTATGACTTTGGGCATGTCAGTCTCTCTGGCCTTCTACATCCTCACTATGAAGAGGAAGAGCTTGGATGAGAAAACTGTTAAGGTCTCTGTAAGTCATAATAACCACAACAATAATCATAATGACAACAACAATAACAACAGCTAACATTTAGTAGTGCTTACTAAGGGCCAGGCTTTTTCTAAGTGCTATGTTCAATCTTGCATGATTTTCATAGCAACCCTAAGAGGTAGGTGCTACTGTTACCATTCCCTTTTCTTGTAAGTGAGGAAATAGGCACAAAGTTGTTTGCCCAGATCACATCTAGTCGGGCAGAGCTGGACACCTGCACATTTAACCCTTCAGCTTTCCTTCCTCTATAATTTATAGAAAGCATATCCTCTTGGATGGATGGGTAACCTCATGTAATTACTTCATTATGGCTTGCCTCGGTTTTTTTTTCCCCGCTTTAGAACAAAAAATTGGTCTGTTTTTAAATACTCCAGTCCTGGGATGCCTGGGTGGCTCAATGGGTTGAGCTGCTGCCTTCGGCTCAGGTCATGATCCCAGGGTCCTGGGACTGAGTCCCGCATTGGGCTTCTTGCTCGGCAGGGAGCCTGCCTCTCTCTCCACCTCTGCCTGCCTCTCTGCCTGCTTCTGTGCTTTCTCTCTTTCTGACAAATAAATAAATAAATAAATAAATAAATAAAAATCTTTTAAATAAATAAATAAATAAATAAATAAATACTCCAGTCCTGCCTAGGACATAGTAGGTGCTCAGTATTTGCTTACCTCACTTTTTTCTTCATTCAAGAAGTTGCACAAAAAAGACATGGAAACAAACAAGAATAAAACAAGAAGGGAAAATAATGAGGCTGCATCACTGGGAGGAAAGATCTGACTCCAGCCTCCCAACAGGAACTGTCTTACTGGAGAGCAATCCAAAGAGAATACACAATGGGAGCCCATAGTTCTTATCTTGATGAAATAGCCTCTAAATAATAAATAAATAAACACGCACATATCATCCCAGTCGCAGAAACTTGATTATTGACTTTGGCAATCCTTTCTCCATCTCTTTGTGCCAATAAAGTTATTACAATTGAATCGAGAGAGGCAGACGCACAAGCATTGCCAAGACAAGATGCTGAGTAGTTGAAATCAATGACTTGCAGGGCTGATCTCCTGCCAAGGGCTGCACCAGCTCCCGGGAGGAATCCACCACTCTGGCCAGTGGCCCAGCACTGCGGAAGCTGCAGGTCAGCTTTCTTGAGGGGACTCCCAGGTGGTTGGGGACCGACAGGTGTAGGAAGAAGGAAAAAGATCCTCCTCCCATTACTGAGGGCCACACAGGCCAGCACCCACCAGACTGAGGACAACGAGGCTTTGCTAGACTCACTGTCCTCCTCTGGCTATGGAGAGAAGAGGAGGCAGCGAAGAGGTTGGAAGAGAACACAGTGTTATTCACAATCTGTGACAGGAAGAAAGAGTGGCTTAATAATCCAGAGCCAATGAATGGAATATTCCTTCTTTCCCCGAGCAGAGCTGAGCCTCTGGTGTCATCACCCATAAAATAGACAGCCACCCAAGGAGCCATGGAGCTAATTAACAAATTTGTTCCCAAGCGTGCCAGAACCCAATCCAGTAGAACTGTAAAAATGAAGACTGTTTAGACACAAGCTTAATGAGGAAGCCAGTAGCATTCTCTGGAAGCTACCCTGGCAACTTGGCACGTCTTCTAGCCCCCTTCTCCTTCTTGGCCAGCTGCCTCCCCTCTTCTCCTGTGTTGCCCCCCAGCATCCTCATTCCATTTGCTTTCTCCATCCTCCACCCACCAACCATGAAGCACTGAAGCCACCATTTAAAGTTTGTGCCCAAATTTCAGAGAACGATTGCACCTTTATAAGCTTCTCTGAATTTTTGATTACTTGAGTTATGTATATATTTGCTTCTCGGGGTATATACTTTCCACAATAATAAGAGTAACACATATTGAGCACTTCTTATATGTCAACACTCTTTTAAACATTAAGAGTACTTGGGGACTCTGTGTAATTCAAGAGTGACAGACCTAGCAATACTTGACATAGGAGGTTCTCCAGCAATCCTACATCATGGCCCGAAGTCTGAAGCTCCACCCACTTGCCTAGAGTTTTAAATCAGCTTAAGGGTTCCCAATCAGATTAACAGATCCACACTCCTAATCATGATTGGATATCCCAGTGCTACCAAACATCTGAGGAGAGCCGATTATGTGGAAGATTAACACCAAAACAAAAACAAACAAAGTAGCAAGTGGGGAGAATTGAGAACATGGGAGGAGAGAAGGATTAAAGTGTATATTTATTATCTTTACAGGGAGAAGATACTGCATCCAAGAAGAAAGAACAGGGAGAAACAAAAAAGGAGCATTCTGAGGCCAAAACGAAATTCTTGGAAATTAAAAACAGCAGAAATGAAAAACTCAATATAATATCTCAGGAAGTAGAGCAAAAAGTTGAAGAGATTTAAAAAATTAGAAAATAAAGCAAAAATAAAAGACTAGTCCAAGAAGTCCAGCCTGTAAATTATAGGAGTTCCAGAGAGAGAGGGCGGGTGGGAGGTGGGGAGAGAAGAGAAAACAAGACAGAACGGGGTTAATCACAAATGAAAGTATTTCTCCAAATTTCCCAGAGATTAAAAAAAGACAAATGGTTCCAGCTTCAAAGAATACATCAAATGTTGGGTCACAGTGAATGAAAATAAATCCATGCTGAGGCACATCATTGGAAATTTTCCAAAAATTGGAGGAAATAAAGAGCCCACAAGATTCTAGAGAAAGAAAAAAGTCACATACAAGTATCAGAAATTAGAATGGTTGTAGACTTCTCCATAGCATCCCTGGAAACAAAAAGAAAATGGGGCAACATATTCCAAATTCTGAAAGGAAATGTTCTTTAACCTATAGTTCCATACCCAGCCAAATTACAAAAAAAAAAGGCACAAAGATAGAATCAAGACATTTTCAGACACCAAAGTCTCAAGAATGTATTTCCCATGCAGACTTTCCCCAAGAACAGAAGTTTCAGCACAGGAGAGAGGTAGAGGGGATTTCCAGGAGGCTGTGGGAAACCTGGAGGTCAGCAGCCTGGATGGCTATAACACCAGTCAAGATACAGGCATGTTGGGAGATGTCCAGATTCACTCTATTGTCTTTCCAACCCAGGACAGAATGCTCTAGTAAGCTTGGCCTGTATTCCTTACCATGTGCTGTTCTCTGCTCTGCTTGCTAGCTAGATGAGCTTGTCTCCCCCCACAGGAGCCCTCTGTGGTGACCCACTCCTAAGGGCTAAGGTTGGCCAAGATGAACTTAGAAGAGGGATCCACAGAGCAGACCATTTTCCCTGACAGTTTCCCTTTCTGCAGGAAGGCCCCGAAGCCCATATGCCCAAGAATAGTAAAGGGATCTGCAGGGAATATGGGATGTAGAGAGTGCTATAATAACCAAAGATATCTGCTAAGCCTGCAATTGGTATGAAAGTCTTCAGCAGCTCCAAGTGTGAATAGGAACTCAGCTTTTAGATGTTCACATCCCACTCTCTCCTGAGTTATATTCAGCTAAAGATGCTCTATGCTTGGATTCCAAGGTCACATGCACATATTCAGCCCCTGTTCCCGAAGCAGGTTCTTTGTGCAAGCCTGGTGGGTCGAGAGGGAGAAGCTTCTCTCCTCAGTTGCTTACTGTGCCAGAATCAGCATTCTTGGGTCAACCATCTAGACCCTAGCATTGGATTTAACAAATTTCTCTGGGTCATCTTTGGACCCTTTCCTGTCAGGTAACACCACCTGGAACCATCTCAACAATTGGGAAGATTAGAACCATGTCTAGGACTTCTAGGTTCCAAGAGGTTCCTTGACTTTAAGCAATTTGGCCCAATTTCTTCCTGGGGGTGTTCATAAAAGGGCAGGCTTTGTCCAACCCAGAGGTTTTTGTCCCTTCTGTTCCTTCTAGGTAATGGGTGTCTGAGAGGCTTACATTGAGGCTCTATACTCAAGTGACTTGAGAACAAAATCTGCCCTCAAGTGATATACTTTCTCCATCCAGACAGAAAACAAGCAGTTGGATGAAATGACAGTTTCTTTTCTTTTCATTTTTTTAAAGATTTTATTTATTTGATAGACAGCGAGAGAGGGAACACAAGCAGGGAGAAGCAGGCTTCCCGCTGAGCAGGGAACCCGATGAGGGGCTCCATCCCAGGACCCTGGGATCATGACCTGAGCCGAAGGCAGATGCTTAATGACTGAGCCACCCAGGTGACCAAAATGGCAGTTTCTTTTGCTAAAGTTCCACCCAAGCTGGCACCTGCCCCGCCCTATAGAAACACCTTCAGTGAAGTCTGAGACTTGGTCACCCTCTCCTCGGGGTTCTGGCTATTTGTATCCAGTGACAGGGAAGGGGGTGGGGTTGGGATACCCCAGTGCCTAGTCCAGTGCTTGACACAGAGTTACTGCTCAGTGTGTATTTATCGAGTGCACATGAATACCTACTAGAATTAATGCAGACTCCTGTGCCATCCAAGATTCATACATCACATGGTTGGGATAAGGCAGTTCTGCTAGCTCCCAGGGAAAAATCAGATCCACAACTGAGTATTAGAATAACATCTCATGACTCTGACTGCAAGGCAAGGAGTCCTTTTTAAATGAGTGACAATTTTGCCCATGATAAAAATGACAAAGGAGCTCACTTATTTTTTTTTTTTTTGGAGCTCACTTATTTTTTATCCCCAAATTTGCCTTAACCCAAACCACGCCAACGAGGGGTCATATAAGGGCAGTCTCAGTGGACTGAGGGATGTGTTATGTACATAGTAATTGTTATCATATCAAGAGATACTTCTGAAGTGTTGAAGGTTTTTGAAAGCAATTGTTTTTTTTCATTGTTTTATGCATTCCTCATGGAATCATATTTTGTTTAAAAGTACTGCAGAGCTAGAGCCCTCACATCTTGCGAGGGGGGAATCTAAGTTGTCACAAGCACTTTGGCAGCGCCCACTAGGGGTGAATAAGTGTCTTCCCCATGGCCCTGCCATAGTGCTCTGGGGTAAAGACCTAGCAGAAGGAGTGCTGTGACCCCCACTGTGCAGGCGGGACTATTAGTGGCTACTGGCTCTACCTCAAGTGGCCCCAGACTGTAATAAACTGGTATCCCCACCAGTTTGAGCAGACAGGAACACCGTGGTGGACAGAATATATTTACACAATGGAATAAACAAGAACTTACTAACCATTGCCCACAACAAAAGACATACAGTTGAGAGAAAGAAACTCAGTGCAAAAGAACATATACCATCTGGTCCTATTTATGAGACCAAGAGCAGGCAAAGGTATACAAGCATGTACGTCAGAATGGAGGTTACTTAGAGGTGAGACCCCAGCTGGGTGGGCCATGACAGAGCCCCCCAGTGAGCTGGAAATAGTCTATGCAGTTGGAGTAGCAGGTGCATGGATGTATTCAGATGTAAGGACTCGTCAAACTGTACCCTCTTTGTGTTCTTTACTGTAAGCAAGTTGTCCTTCAATTTTTAAAAAAATGCTATAATCCTTTAAGCTCTGTTTAAAGTTCCTAAAACTCAGTTTCCCTTAAAAAAAAAAACAAAAACCTGAATTGCAATGGGAATGTTTCAGATAGAGTTCCTGCCCTAGACAATGTCCATGGAAGTGACCATACTGTAGAGCAGAGTGTGAAAACTTGGGGTGAGAGGTCTGGGGGAACGCAGTCGGGCTGCAGAGAAAGGACAGAACTGGGAGGGGAAATGGTGCCTTTGACTTGGGAGCTGAGCTCCCAGCACCTTCCCCCGGTAGCCCCAGCAGATGTGCTCTCTTAGATGTCCCGGATGACCCATGTGTCCCGTGCAGGTCACCATGTTCAAGTCTGTTCTGTTGAACTTGCTCCTCAGCATCCCCTCCAACTCTCTTCTTCCCTTCCTGGCCGCATTGCTGGATGGAAACAGTCTACCTGCTGTCACAGCTCCCTGCTTTCACCTGCTGCCTGCCCTTCTGGCTTCTCCCTACATCTCCCCCAAGAGTCTCTCACCTGGGCAGCAAAATTACCCAGAAGCCAGAGTTACTGGCGGCTTCTCCTCCTCCTTCTTCTTAAGATTATTTATTTATTTTAGAGAGTGAGCATGGGGAGGAGATGAAGGAGGGGAAGAGGCAGACTCCCCGTTGAGCATGGAGCCTGATGCGGGGATCAATCCCATGACCCTGATCATGACCGAGCTAAAATCAAGAATCGGGCACTTGCTTAACTGACTGAGCCACCCAGGCACCCCATTATTGCCTTCTTTTTCCCTTGGCCTTGACATATGCAACACTGTCCTTTTCACCCCAAATCAGCCTCCTTTGTTTGTCGGTAAGTCTGTCTCCTTCGTCTCTTCACTTGCTCTCCTTGGTGGGCTTCCTTTCCTCCACCCATGCCATTCTGTGGTGTGGCACCTTCCGCGTGCCTCTCCGGTCCTGTTTTTGTCCTCCCTCGGCAAGCTCTCACCTCCATCTGCTGATGTCTCTAAGGCCTAGAGTCTGCAAACCCTACCCTTCTCCAGAACTTGGATCTTGACACATACAGCCTGATGGCTGTCTCGAGCTGCCTCATACAGAAATCAAGGGCAACCTAGCAAAATGTTATTTTCAACATGACATTCTTCCTATTAGCACCCAGTTCCCATTCAGTGAATGGTACCTCTACCCACTCAAAGAACCCAGATGGTCATCCTTGACCTCCCCTCTTTTCTCCCTTTGCCTTGTGCCTCTGGCAGCCAAGGGCTATTGGTTCTGCCTTTCCAGTAACCCCAGGTCTTCGCTCTAGTCCCCGGCCACGTTCTCCTGGATATTGCAATAGTCACCTGACTCCTGTGTGTTTAGAGTCTTGCCCTCACCCACGTCACCCCCACCCCGGTCATCTCCCTACAATTAGGAACTAATTATACCCCTTTCCAGCTTCCCTTCCACCACTGACACCCTGTGCCTTAGCTTGGACCACCACCCTCAACGTTGACTTTGTCTTGTTTTCTCTCCTGACTAGCCTCCTGCCCCTTTGTCTCGGGCAGCCCGAGTGATTTTTTAGCACTTCTCCAGCTGTTCCACACTCCCTGGTCTGCAGAAAACCCCCTCTGCCCCTTCTCATTTCCACCAGGGAATTCCTGGCTGTCCTTTCCATCCTGACTCCTGTAGGTGTGGATGGACCCCACCTCCTCCCTGCTCCCATCACACCTTCAATATTGGAGCTGTTTGTGTTCACCGCTGCTAAACTCTCAGGAGGCTGCTGTTTTGTCTTATTCATCCTTATATCCAAAGCTTATGGCTCAGAATCGGTGCTCAGAAAATTTGTTGTATAAATGAGCAAACGCTCAGTCGTTAGGGACATAGACTTTTTTTTTTTTTTTTTTTGCATCAAAGATACACAGCTCAGCAACTGCATTTCTAGCACCGTCACTGTTTCTATTTCTGACTCTAATTGCTATTGCACAAAACCGTTCAGGGCAGAAGCTGCAGTGAGCGAAATGGTCCAGCAACTCCCTTCCAATGCAAATGTTCTATGCTCTTGTGAAATTGCTGCAGTCTTAAAAGGGTGGAGGCCTTTGGAATTTTAAGCAGAAAAAAAAATTTGCTGTCCAGTATTCTGCCTGGAAGATTCTTACCCCACTTTCCCAGGAATGCTCCCTCCTTTCTATCCCAAATTCAGATGAATGGCATTGAAAAATCACAAATCTGAGAGATCGAGGGCAAAGCCATGGACTTAGGCATTGCTGCATGAGCCAGAACCCAAGTCCCAAGGACACAGATCTCCTCCTTTAGACCTTGCAAAATGCTGGCCGCCCTTCCTGGAAGCAAGTTCAGAGGGTCAAGGCATACTAAGCAGAGGTGAGCCAACTATGAATTTACCTAAAACTCCTTTTGATGTACTTTTATGCTCACACTGAACTCCCTGTTGGATAGTGAATTCTGTGGGTTTATTACTTGCTGGAAACAGAACAGCATTTCCTTTCACTTAACCTAAAAGTCGCCTTGCTCCAGTGTCACTGATCCCTTCCTCAACTCTGATGCCATGCTGTGTGGATAAGAACTTACTCCCTGAGCCCTGCTTGCCCTTTGGGACGTGATGGACATCTACAGCAGCCCCTCCCCACCTTCAGCTTTCCGGACTGAAGTAAATATATAGTGTCTGGAAGACGGCCCCGAACATAATAAATATTGAATGATGACTATGGATCTGAATGATGACAAGAACTGCCTTTAACGGGGGATTCAAATTCTTGCCACAAGCCCGAGATGTAAGAATGAGCTAATAAATCATTGCCAAACCCAGTATTGAGATAAAATGAAGGAGTGTGCATAGGGCCCCCTTGGTCCAGGGTGCACGGGCTCATTGGTTCCCCAATCACCAGCTGTTCCTATTTCCCAGCAAGAAGTGTTCTCTCTGTGCATATGGCAGCCCGCCTTTGTAAAATGGCCTGACTCTGGGCTGAACCTTTACAAGGACAGCATCCTAGAGTTGGATGATTGTGTGAGGGGAACCCTAATATAGGCCCAACTCCTGTTGTATCCAGGGGGAACTGCTCTAGGTGCTCTGCAGGGGTCATGCCTTTTAGCCTTCATGCAGATCCCATGAAGGACATTGGGGCCCCTGTCCTACAGATGAGGAAATTAAGGTGCAAAGAGGGTGGATAGCGGGCCTAGGATCCTGGAGGCCATGAATCTGGACTTCCAAATCAGACCTATCAGAGCCCAAATCCCATGCTCTGTTAGTGAGACTGCCCTTGCCCCCTACCTGGGAGACAGCCCCACACAACCCTCCCATGCTATGGAGGCAGGGTCTTTGTCTCTGTCCAGGGCAGCAGGACTGATCCCCTCATGGTCTCTTCTATTCCCCATAGACTCCTCTGGCTGGAGCCCACCCAGCCCCACAAGGTGCCAGTGAGCTAGCCGGGGGCCCCTCCTTTCCTTTTCCTTGCCTTATCTGCTTGCAGGAAGCACAGGGACAAGATGGTAGCAGTGACTCATCCTTAGAAGAATCAACTTTTGAGTGGGGGCAGCCTAAGTGGCATGGCTGGATGCTGTGACAATGGAAGAATGTCCCCCGAGCTTTGGAAGGGCGTTGCCCTTCACCGATGGGAAACAAAGGCAGAGAGAGGGTAGCAGCCAGGTTTGGGAGTGCAGACTGAGGTGGGACCACAAGCACTTTCCAGAGTGGAAAGGGAAGCACAACAGGGATCGGAGACTTTTCTCAGGCTATCATCTGGGCTCTTGGCCATGTTAGGCAAATTGCGAGTGTTTTTTATTCACTCCTGTTTTTATTTAGCAGATTAACCTGGACTCCACAGAGGATGAGCTTTCTCTACATAATGGGCCAGGTGGGCAAAGGACCCCAAGTGTCAATGGCTTAGCCTCTGAAGTGTGTGAGGAAGCCTGCCCCAGCGCACTCTGGGAGGTGTCTGTGTTCTGTCCCCAGGTGGGTTCCTGCTTCTCCTAAGTAACAGCTTGTCACCTCTCTGCTACCTTTTATCCTTCCCCCAGGCTCTCCCAGGGCCTGACCGATGGTGGGGAGGGGGAACAGGGACAAGCAGGTGTTGGCAAGGTGCTTACCAGACAGATGGCTACCCAGGCAGCTCTGCCAGCCTGTGGTCCTGCACTGTGCCTCAGGGCCCCCCTCCCCACCCTGCACCCCTGTTTCTGGGTGTAGCAGAAACACAGCCAGGTTCAAAGATGCAGAAAGAAGCCTGAAGCATGGGTAGGCCAGAGGATGAGGGCAACCAACACCTCGAAGGGCACCGTATTCCTTGAGTATCACATGGTTCGACCGCTGCCATGGCCTGAATTGTGTTTCTCAAAATTCTTACATTGAAGCCCTAGTACCCAATGTAGTGCAATAAGGAAGAAACTAATATTCAGTGGGATTAGTGTCCTTATAAGAAAAGACACCAAATAGCTTGATTCCCACCCCCCACCCCTGGCCTTGTGAGGACAGAGCAAGAAGGTAGCCCTATCTGCAAATTAGGAAGAGAGATCTTACCAGGAACCAAATTGGCCAACCCCTTGATCTTGGACTTCTAGACTCTAGAACGGTGAGAATACCCAGTCTGTGGTTTTCTATTATAGCAGCTAGGTTAGACTAATACAATCACTAAGATGTCAATGGCTAACAGATCAAAATGACCTTCAGTTTCCTCCTGCTTCCAGTAAGGAATTTCCATCCTATTCTGAGCAACTGTTGTGCCATGCTATCACCTTGCAAAAATGATTGCAAAGCTGCCACTTGTAGAGAATTTGCTCAGGGGAGGGATTTCTCTGCCTCATCCCTCCCAAGCCACACCTCTGGTGAAGCCTGGAAGCCCAGGTCAGGCCACAGCCTGGCTGCCCTGTAGGGAAATGGGTACTCTGGGAGAACTCTGGACATTCCACCCTTGACAGTGAAACTCCTGGCCGAACTGATTCCAGCCCCCCCCCCCAAACCCACCCAGGACAATATTAGTGCCAGCACTAGAGCCTGGAGCATTCCTCCAACAGCCATAGTCGCAGGCCACTCACTTTGTGACCCTTTCTGCAAAGATCCTGAAAGGTGAAACAGCTCACAAGGATCCCAGAGCTTCCTTAGGAACATACCATTTCATCTAGGTCTTAGGAGCTCAGTGCATGAAAAGGCTAGCTTTACAAACTGGGTGTGATTTACAAGAAGATTAAACAGAAATCCTTTAACTAGGCCCTTCTTTTCTATCAGACACACAAGGCTTTAAAATAACTTGTGTTTTCACTTGAATTCCTCAATCAAACCTATACTCTGTGAAATAACGGTCCATGCGGATTTGAAAGAGGTAGTGGAGCTCATCTGGCAGGAACAAGTCGGCCTCAAGCCTCAGGAATGGTGAGATAAAGCCCATGGGAGCTACTGAGGGAGGAGGAGGGAGAGGAGAAGATAGCCAAGGATAGTGAGCAGGGAGGGAAGCCTGGTGACCACTGCTTGGGAGTGCTAGTGCGCTCACCCCTCAGTAACCCTCTGATGTCCTTTGAGCCATTATGTCTCCTTTTCCAGCAGTAACCAGGAGCATTTCTGACCACAAGCAGTGTGTGCCAGGAGGCTCGGTTCCATTGGTCTGGGCTTCCCCTCCACCTCCGCTTTCAACTCCCCATCCAAAACACGTCCCCAATGCTGCACTCCCATAGTCCCATAGCCCAGGGGCACCAAGTGACCCACACAGAGGCATTCTGTTCGCCTTCTCATCACAGACCTGCAGTGGTAGAGATCCTCCCTCTGCCTCTGTGAGAGTGTCATGTGAACGGGTTCTGGGAACCACTTATTTTCTCCTTGGATCCCAGACACAAATAAGAATAAGGCTTGCTTACATGCCTAGGACATTTCGGAGCTCTGGTGCCCACAAAATTTCCTAGGGCTGAGAACGAAAGTCTGTCATTATGGTATTTGCAGAATGAGAGACTGTACTTAAGTCTTCAAGATGATGCTTATTATAACCCTTTCTTGGGACTATCATGCCAAAACACTACATGAATAGTCTTTTTCAAGGAAATTTGCCAGGGAAGGCACCAAGCATCTGATCACATAGGAACAGTATGGGGTTGGTTTCAAGCTGTAGAGTTTGGGGGAGAAGGAAGAGTTCCTGAAGACTGCCCTGGGGAGAGAGGATCCACACAGGGCTGTCCATTGTGTGGGCAGCCCTGGAGGGGCTGCTGTCCACAGAAATCATGATGGCAACAGTGCGCCCTTGGAGCTGAGCATGATGGCAGCCCTTCCCTGCAACAGGAAGTGGGTGTCTATGGAAGACACTGCATCCGGATTTAAAGATTAATGATGGGGAAAACAGGTACCTCAAGGGGTAGGCAAGGGTTCAGAGTTCTTCCAGGGGAGAAAGCAGACCCCCAAGCCTGGCACATTGAACTCACCCAGGAATCATATTGGGGTGGAAGGAACTTTCTCTCCAGTCAAATTTTCATTTTCTGAAACTACTTACTAACCTGTTTAGATTACCCAATGATCAAAAGTCATCCTGCCATTTTGAACTTCTGCTTGTTTTAAAAACATATTAACTAGAGAATGTGCATCCCTTATCAATAACATCCCTGTGATGCATTACCACATTTACAAAAATGAAAACATTGTATCTTTTCTTGTACCTGCTATTACTTTGCCTGTGGAGGGGGGGAAGGAAGTGATGCACACAAATCCATGTTCTAGGAAGACTGGTCTGGAACTGGTAGAGAAAGGAACTGGAGGCGGGGGCGGGGGGGGGGCGAGAATAGCAACAGTCAGGGAGGTGGCTCATTTCTTCCTGTATTCAGTGAACACTGATTAGGCACTTGTTGTATGTCACGTGCATAAAGATGGTTTCTTCCTTCCTTCCGTGTCATTTTAGGTCCTCCAAGATGCAGACACCAAAACAGAATATGACGTTCGAGAAATGTACTGGCGGACATGCCTATGGAGATAAAGGAGGGAGAAGCAGGAGCCAGGGGACACAAATCTGACACCTGTGAAGAAAGAGGGGGAGAAAGAGTGACAGACCGAAGGTCAGCTGGGGCAAAGTCTCCACCAGGCCAATAGATAGTGTCCTGAGCCAAGGCTGCTGGTTAGAGGAGTCCCACACAGGATAGAAAGGGACCTGCCGGAAGGGATCTGCCCCAGCACCGTCGCTGTGCTTGTTGGGTGAAGGCGGTCTGGGAGAAATGTGAACACCATGGTGGGATTCAAGAGGCAGCAGCTGGAGGCTGTCAGTCAAGTACTTTTCCTGCAGCAGGTTCGTCGGAAAGAGCTAAGTGGAGCATGTCCATGGACGACATGGTCTTCCAGAAGCTCTGGATGTAGACATCTAAACATAGGCATCACAGCTATATTCCAAGCCTGCGGACTAGCCTTGGGGGTCAGGTGTCCGTTCCAGGTTCAGTGGGCTGCAGCCTGGGTTGTGGATAAGCCCCCTGGATGGCCTGTGGCTGCTTTGACAGGGAGGGTCGTGTGTGCTGGTTGGCACGTCACCCAGGCCCCTACAGCAGAGAGGCGGTTGCTAGAACACAGTTATAGACGAGACGCAGTGGCAGGGAAGACAGAATCAACTAGGATAAACGGATACAGCCACAGTGTTTTAGAACATGGCTAGGATTCGTCATATACACGGGAGGAGATGCAGGAGAATCTATCCCATCAGTAACCCGGCTTCCTTTCCTGGCCCTGTCCCTTATCTGCCGTGGGGCCTCGGCTTAGACTCTCCCCCTCTTTTATGCTGCTTGTTCTTCGTCTGTAACTTGGACATCATGGTAGCATCTGATTTACAGGACTGCTATGATGACACATGTGAATTCATTAGCAGGGGGCCTGAGCTGGGGGACATGATCCATAAGTGGCCACCTAGCCGTAGTCTTGCCGTTAATATTTCTGACATCCCTGCTGGTGGAGATGGCCTGTCCGAAGATCAGCCAGGACACAGGGCAGCCAATCTGGGGACCTGCTGGTGGGTCTCATGGCTGGAGTCCCCATGCAAGGGAAGCCATGCTAGAAAACAGGGCCTGCTGGAGGCAAAGCCTTCTGTGCTATGTAAGATATTTCAGATTTCACACTAGGTTAGGAGATGCTATTAAAGGATGTTATGGAGGGAGGGAGAGGATCACATTTGCATTTACAAGTCTCCCTCTGGCAGCAGCAGGGCATTCCATGGGTAGCGGGAGAAGAGACTGGAGTGCGCAGAGGGATAAGGAGGTTTTGCACTCATCCAAGCAAAGGATCAGAGGACCCACAAAAGGGAGAGAGAAGCAAATTTAAAAGATATTTAGGAGGAAGAACTGACAGTTCATGGAAACCAGGTAGGCCTATGGGTGAGGGGGGCCTCTTGGGGCAGAGGGGACTCCTGGTTGTTTGGTCTGAATGTATTGGCGGTTGGACATATGATGTACCCAGTTAGCAACCAGAAGGCAGGGGCAAGGGACCAAGGGCAGTGGTGGAGACAAAACGGTTGAGTGGGGGCGTGTTGTATCTCAGGAGCCTGCTGGGAGCCTCAGTGGGCCATTTTGGCAGACAGTTGGATGGACAGACCTGAGACCCCCTGAACGGTCCGGAGGCACTTGGAGATCATGGGCACAGTCCAGTGGGGTCTGAATCAGAACGACAGTGGGAAGAGCAGACAGGGGGTCAGACTGTCACAGGGCCTGCGTGATTCACACGGGCAACTCGTCTGTAGCCACCTTGCAAATGCATGATGGACTGAGGGAACGTGCTGTTGCCTGAGGCCCCTTGAGTCCACAGAGACACTGAAAGAATAAGCAAGCATCTGGGATTGAAAGGGTGAAGTCAGCTCAGTCTGAAAAACAAAAGAGGATTCTTACCCCTAATCAGGCTGGAGAGACACAGCTAAAAGCAGCTGCAAAGTCAACAGGAGACCTTGTTCCTCCCAAGGCCACACAGTGGTCATAACCGTGAGTGACCACTGCTTTTTTCCCGGGGGTGCCCCAGAGCCACCTTGCTAACCCACCCGGTACCGAGGGTCCCCAGTGGCCAAGCTGCCCTTGCCTCGTGACAGCATCCCTGTCCCACCACTTCACCCGGAGCCCACCTCAGAAAGCGGACCCAACCGCCACAGATCCCTGTTTCCCCCGTGGTCCTCTAGGAATCCTGTGGGCACACTAACCTTCTGCAGGAACCTCTCCCCTCCTCCCTCCCGGCCACTGCTCCTCTAGAGTGGAACAAAGCAATGAGTGGACTATGTGCGTGTCTGACACAGCTCGTCCCTGGCGGTTTCTGGCCGATGCTGGCTGAACAGTAATCCCATCCCATCGTGGCTGATGACAGTGGGCTCCCCAGCAGGAGCCATGGGGACCATGGAAACCCTGGTTGGCATAAAGCAAAGGGGAACGACTTGAATCCAAAGTCAGGAGTGGGAGCAGGCCTGGCCACATGTGGCGGTGCTTGTCTGCCTGCATTTGGAGAACTGCTTGTCTTCTGGGCCACACTTCCAAAGGGACACCGGCAAACAGGGCCACATTCCAGGGAGAGTGATAGTGTGCTCAGATAACTCAAAGTCAGTCACAGAGGAATGCTTGTCAGCACTGGAGGGAACTTAGTCCTTGAAGGGAAAATGTTAAGAAAACGGTCTTCTGTTATGTAAGAGACCATAATACGTTATAGGGATGAAACGTGAAGGCCTGGAAGGATAGAGCAGGGCCCAAGATTCTGTCCCTGGCAGAATACAGGCCAAGGCACATTCGAGCTCAGGAGAAGGCAGATCTCATTCATAACCACAGTGGGCCACTTGAGGCTGTGTGTGCACCTCGTCACAGGGGGTGTTTTTTAAAAAGCTGGGCATTGGGGCACCTGGGTGGCTCAGTCAGTTAACTGACTCTTGGTTGACTCTTGGTTTCGCCTCAGGTCATGATCTCAGGGTTGTGAGATTGAGCCTCATGTCACGCTCCGTTCTGGGTGTGGAGCCTGCTTAAGAGTCTCTCTCCCGGGATGCCTGGGTGGCTCAGTTGGTTAAGTGGCTGCCTTCAGCTCAGGTCATGATCCCAGTGTCCTGGGATCGAGTCCCTCATCGGACTCCTTGCTTGGCAGGGAGCCTGCTTCTCCCTCTGCCTCTGCCTGCCACTCTGTCTGCCTGTGCTCACTCTTTCTCTCTCTCCCTAACAAATAAATAAATAAAATCTTTAAAAAAAAAAAAAAAGAGTCTCTCCCTTTATCCCTCCCCACCCCTTGATTAAAACAAAACAAAACAGAGGCTGGACATTGCCTTGGCCAGGCTGTGGTACTGGGAATCTCAGCCTACAGGGACTTTAGGCTAGGTAACATTTAAGCCCCCTGTTCAGAGTCTGTGTCCTGAAAACAGAGCCCTAACTGGGTAGGACAGGCCTCCTAATGCCATCACTGTCTACAGCTCCCTTCTCAGGGAGGTGAGGAACAGCAGAGTGGGGGGATGTGGGGGTCATACCACAAGCCCAAAGCCCTCTGCTAAGGGACATTCCTTCATCAGAAGCCTCTAAAATACCATGTGACTGTGGCCATCCGTCTGTGATGACCTGAACCAGCCATGGGCAAGTACTGTTGCATGAAAGCTCTCAAAAAGCAGGAATTTGAACTTGGAGGTTATAAGGAGAGGGGTAGGAAAGAAAGAAAGAAAGACTGAAACAAAGACAGAAAGAAAAACTGAAACAAAGGCAGACAGTAGGCTGGTAAGCAGAGGCATGCGGCGGCCAGGGTCCTGATGCAGTAGACACTGTGGGGCTGTATACAGTGACAGGTGTCCCAGCAGCAGCACAGGATGGGGGAAGGCAGTCTCCATAAGGGCCCCGAAGAGAGAAGCCCTTGTGGCCAAGACTGGGCAGAAAGTCTTCCTGTCCTGGATCCTCTGGTTCTGGCTCTTGCACTTCTCGTGGCCTTGGAGGAGCCCAGGGAAACACAGTCCCTGAGTTCCCCCAGAGCCCACTTGTCCATCTAGCCAAGCCCCTGCCATGGAAATAAGGCTCGTACTTGAAGTGAACAGTTTCTTTCTTTTTTTTTTTTTTTTTTGTCAGAGAGAAAGAGAGCTAGCGAGCACAGGCAGACAAAGTGGCAGGCAGAGGCAGAGGGAGGAGCAGGCTCCCTGCCGAGCAAGGAGCCCAATGTGGGACTCGATCCCAGGACGCTGGGATCATGACCTGAGCCGAAGGCAGCCGCTCAACCAACTGAGCCACCCAGGCGTTCCATGAAGCAAACAGTTTCTTGAAACTCAGGGCATTTTAGAGAAGTTCTAGGGAGGCAAGACAGTGACCTCTTGGGTTTTGAAAACCGTTTCGGCCATGGTGGAGCTGGTGCCAGGCTTTCCCTCAGTACCAAACCTGGGGAGTGCAGATCCCTGTAGGGCTAGCCCATCTTCTCCCCTCAGACCCATCACCCACTCCCTACATCCCACCCTCTGAGAGCCCAGCAGTTCCTTTTTCCTTGTGCATCCGCTTCTCTCCCAGCCCAGGGAACTGTGGAATGAGAATGCAGTGCCCCAGGTGGATTGGGGGGGGGGTGGGGGGTGAGGGAGAGGGTACTGCCCCGTAGACAGAAGACTAGATGTTTCAGCCAGAAGGAGTTTGAGCACGAATCGAATGCAGTCTCCCTCTGCAACAGTGAGAGGGTATCTGAGGTGAGAAAACAGCCTCCGAATCCTCTAATCAATCATGACCTGTTCTCTAAACACTTCTTGTAGGAGCCAACAGCCCAGGGAGCCTGAGGCTGCGAAGGGAGCCTGGTAACCTCTCCCAAGGTCCCCAGTGCCTTGGCCAAGTCTGTCTGTAAAACGACTGCGACATCCTCATGAAGATTCATTAACGTCTTATTGATGAAGCCTGTTTGGACTCCTACCCTTCAAGTAAGAGGGATCGTTCCTCCTTTGTCACCGTGGTGACATGCTTGACAGATGGTCCCCACAGAGCCCTGTGGTGCATGCTGGTCACCCCCGGACCCCTCCATTCTGACTGCTCATTGTCCATGCTCTTGGGACTCTTGTTTTTTGAGTGTTATTTTTTCCCAGGTCATTTCCCTTGAGGGACAGGGGCCTTTTTTCTGTATCCCCAACACTTAGCCCTGTGCCCGGCATGGAATGAGGCTCTATCAGTGTCTGACGAAAGAATGACCTTCAGATAGAATTACCAGACTTAAGCTCCATAAACGGTTGGATCTGCCCTCCATCCATCCCAAGTGTCTATTTCTGGACTGTCCCTCCCCCCAAGCAAATATGTACCCCCTTTGAAACACTATGTATATTTGTTTAAACGCTTCGTTTTCCACTTACTGAGTTCCTCAGCTCTTGGCCACTTCAACGCCCAGCTCCAGGCCCCTGGGGATGTGACCGAATTTTTCTCCTGTTAAGGCTTCAAAGGATATGGTTGGAAGGGGGTCCTCATCTTTGGAGGTTTTTAGGACATAAATTTTTTACAGATGTAGACCCTAAGGCCACTAAGTTGTGTCCAATCAACCAGAGACGGGGATGTTGGTACCAAGGTGTGGCCTGTGAGGATGATGATTATAAAAGCATGTTCTTTGTACCTGTGACACCGGCGTGAGTCTTGGCTCTACCACGTACTGTTAGTGTGGCCGTGGACCTAAGTATCTCAAACTCTCTAAAGCTGCAGTGGCTTCCTCTGTGCCAGCGGGCACTCAGCATAGACCTACCACAGCATGCTGCTATTGACCGTGACCATTAATGTGACTTTCCAACAGCATACAGACACAGGCCTCAACAAGACTTTACACATCACGGAGGTTTTGAGCTCTTCGGCACCTGGTCAAAGGTGCTTTGAGAATTAGTTGGGGAAGCAGGGAGAAATGGAGAGGACACACCCTCACTTCAACCAGAATTGCTCTGCCTGCCTCTGCTCGATTGAACTTTTATGGAGATTTTAAGGGAAAGGAAGAGCTTTTGCTGCCAAAATTCATCCACACTGCAGACGAGGGCAAGAATCTGGTCTTCCACACCCTGGCCAAATGATGGCCTTGCCTTTTCTTTAACACTTACATTCTCTCTGTGAGGCCCCAAACTAATTTACCTCGCAATGTTCATCCTCTTTAGAATATTCAGAAACTCAAATGGCTAACGAAGTTTTATTGCCTTGTAGAAGTCCTGCCAGACCAGCTTTAATGAAACGAGCACTGTGCAAACGTAATTGAAGTGCAGTATTCTCACAATAGTGCCACAATCATCCCCCAAAACAGCTGTCCTCTGTAGATCATAAACGTCTCCCAGCCATCTTGGCCACGCTCTTGATTGGCTTGACAAATCCTTTTAGCTAGAGTGAGCATAAAGAGGGTTTTCAGCTTGGACCTTTATGCAAATTATTGCAAATTCTGCATCAGTGGAGTTTGAAATAATAAGATTTCAGTGTTTCCCATTCTGTAGCACTGCCGATTTTTGAAAGCATGTTCATCACTGATGTCTTAACTGAGCCACCCCTTGGAGTTGAGATGAGAATAAAAGAAAGTTCTATATTTGGCATGCTCAGCAAACTGCAAAACTCTGAAAATGTTTGCAATTACTAAGTTATTAGACTGAAGGTCTCCCGGCTCTGACTCACAGCCTGTCTCCTTAGGGCTTCTGGCCTCTCTTGCTCTGAAGGGAAGCAAGATGACTCCAGGGAGTGCTGCCTAGCCACACCTGGAAAAATATCCTGGACATCTGGATGGTGTTGTGTCTTCTAGGACTAAGGAGGACACTGAGAACTCGCAGATGCTAATGCAGGTGGGTACAGAAATGGCAAATGGGGAGTATGTGCATAGAACTGTCCAGAAGGGTTAGCTGAAGAATCCCTCATTCACGGGAGAATCTGCCCTTCAATTGACAGTTGTTAACTGTTCTTTGTGCTGCCTGCTTTCCTCACCCATTTTCATACCCACCTTTCAAGCCCAGGCCAACCAGCTCAAATGCCACTTCCTTTAGGAACCCATTCTAAGCATCCTAAGTTCAAGTCATGCCTCCTCCTATGAACTTTCTACGCTCTTGGCCCCACTCCCCTGACCTTTCCTCCACACTGCCTTGTGTTGCTGCTAGGGAACGAGGCATTTCTTTCCCACTAGTTTACAAGCACCCTGAGAGTGAGGCTCATGCCATTCCCAACTACCCATTCTTGGCTGCGTATGTGGCTGCCTCACTAGAACTACGTTCCCTGCTTCTTTTTGAGCAAGGCATGGCCCTATGAAGTTTCTGTCAAATGATTTAAGAGCAGAAGCGAGGTGAGTTTCCACTTTACATTCCTAACTGTGGAGTAGCTTGTTCCTTTTGTGCTTTTCCCTTCCCACGATATAGAACAAGAACTATGCCCTCAGGATGGCAAAGCCACAAGATGGAAGGAACCTGAGTCCCTAGCAAAGCCCCCCACCACCTGGGATAGCTCATTCCAGGCACTTACATTAAAGACAAATAATCCTCTATTTTTCTTAAGCTATTCTATTTTGGGATCTCTTTGTTAAAGTTGCTTTGCCTAACCACTAATCAGCGTACAGGTGCTCTATACAACTTGTGTGTGTGTGTGTGTATGAATGGATGCATGGATAAACAAAAGAATAAATAAAAATGCAAGCATGAAAAAGTAAATGGCCTGATGCCAATGGCAATACTGCTGGAAATCACACCTGTCTGGCTTTCTTAATGGCGTCTGATTTTGCTGATAAAGAGCCGGGAAAGAGTTTGGGAGAAGAGAGGGAGAACCCATGCTTCTGATGGTGGGTCCCCAGGGAGTCTAGTGATAGCCTTGCTACTGATCCATGTTTTGTATAGTATTAAGGCATCCCCCAGGGACCTGCTATAAGAAAACTCAAAAGGGAGTTTTCTTCTATCCAGAGCTCTTGCAATAGCTTCAGTGTGCAAGGACGGTATCAGACGACAAGAAGGGCCATTCAGCGAACCTATCCTTCCTGTGACCATGTTCTTTAAGTGAGTCAGAGTATTTTTGTGTATCATGTGACCAACAGCCTCTGTAAGGTGAAATGCCATCGTCTGGTGAAGAACAATGATGTGTGTGCTCCACATTCGTCGCAGAACTATAGTGAGAATCAAACGAAATGCTGTGTGCAAAAGTGCTCTGGGGGGCCTGGATGGCCCAGTTGGTCGATCATGGGACTCGTGGTTCCTGCTTGGGTGGTGGGATCGAGCTCCCAGTCAGGCTCTCGCCCTGTGCGGATTCTGCCTGCGAGTCTCTCTCCTCCTCTGCCTGCCCCTCCCGCTTGTGCGCTCACTCGCACTCCCTCTCTCTAAAATAAATAAATAAATAAATCTTAAAAAAAAAAAAAAAAAGGTGCTGGTAAACTCTTTCACCCAGTAATGGAGGGCTACTCTTCCATCTCCCTGGCTCCTCTCATTATCTATCCTGGATTCTGGCCGCCGATCACTGCCCTTTCGCCTGGGCCAAAAGAGTGAGGAAGTGACCCAGGTCCTGCCAATCATAGGCCCCAGGTGGGTTTCTTGTTTGTTTGTTTGTTTTGGCCAAAGTGATTGGTCCAAGAGGTGAACACATGACCCAGGCCAAGCCAATCAGAGCTCTTCCCTAGGTGGACCGTGTACCTCGTGGTTTTACTGGGTTACCAGCTGGAATGAAGGCTGCGTGGAATTCTTTACAGCCCTGGGTTCTGAACCGAGGAAGCGGAGTACAGAGGCGGAGGGGGAGCCTCCGAACCATTGTTTCTGAGACCAACTCCGCGTCTGTCCTCCGAAATCTCATGAACAAATTGTTTGTTATATGAAAAAAAATTCCTTTTTCTCTAAGCTTATTTAGGTTAGCTGTTTTCCACTTGAAATCAAAATAATCCTAACAAAATACTGCATACACTTAATACATTATTCAAGGGATGTGTTCAAAGGGACTTTGAGGGCTTATTTAGAGACTGTAACCAGCGACAACGCTACTCAAGACTTTAACCAACAGTGGCTGCCTTGCCTGTGGAAGAACCATCCTTTATGACCAACCATGTGGCTTCTAAGGGGACATACCCTTACTGCTGAAGGCAGAAGAGGACCCCAGCCAGCCAGTGATCCCAGTCTGGCCCACTCTGGTGATCACTGCAATGATAGTTTTGCTTGAATACTTCCACAGATGGGAGTATCACCTCCTCATAAGGGGGACTACCCCATTTGCTGTACTCCTCTGATTCTTTTTTTTTTTTTAAGATTTTATTTATTTATCTGAGAGAGAGAGTGTGTGGGTGTGACGGAGAGGGAGAGAGAATCTGAAGCAGACTCCATATTGAGCACAGAGCCTGATGTGGGGCTCAATCCCATAACCACAAGATCATGACCTGAGCCGAAACCAAGAATCAGACGCTTAACCAACTGAGCCACCCAGGTGCCCCTGTAACACTTCTGATTTTTATAAATAAAATGAATCCTGTCCTTTCAGACTTTCCTCTGTTTCTTTTTCACTCTCTGAAGCTGCACAAGATGTCAACCTGCCCCCAATAACCTATACTCCCACCCCCTAAGGGGATGGATCTTCAGATATGTGAAAACAGGTAACATATGTCCCTGAATGTTTTCTTCTCTGGACTAAAAAGTAACTTTGCTCAGGTGACAAGCCTATTAAACTCATCACCATCCTGACTTGTCTCACTCGGTGCCCACCAATAAGCCATGTCTCTCTTTGACCATGATATCCAGAACCACATTCATAAATGCAGCTAGATTCTGACATTGCAGAATGTATCAGAATGATCACCACCCGAGATCTGGACCTGCACATTCTAGAAATCCAACCTAAATTTATGTCCTTTTAAAAACTTCTTCTCAGACTGTTGACTCATATTGAGCTTAAAATAAACCAGAACCACTAAATCTTCTCTCTAAAGAAGCGCTTTAACCTATCTTTTGTGGATTATTTTTTGAAACCAACAAAAGTTACATGGATTCTGATTTATTCCTTGTGATCTATCATTTCATATTAAAAAAAAAACAATGAATATGTGAACAAACGTGTTCCACATTGCTTAGAGTCGGGTCATTTGCAAATAAGATAAGCTTGCCTGTTTGATTTTATTCAAATCCTTGGTTAAAATGTTGACTAGGATTGGGCCAAAGGCAAGTAAATCTCCCTTCAGATGGCCAAGGATTTTTTTCCCCTGGGTAAGAGGCTTTAGCCAACTACTAATCCGCCCATGGGTACACTATCCAACCCACCTTTCTCCATCTGGTCTCCATCATGAGAAATTTGTCAAACTCCTGAACTGACCTCATTAACACATTAATAATACTGTCCCTTAGCATTGGAGAAAGGCCTAGGCCAACAGACGGGGACAGGTTCATTTTTTGGAAGCGGTGAGGGGATCAGCAGAATGGGCCCTGCAAAGGGATGAGCAGACCCGCAGAGAGGTCCTGAATGCTTCAGGGCAGGGGAGCTTATGAAGGGAGACTGGAGGAAATTGGAACACAAGGGCATCCCCTTCACTGTTTGCCCAGACAGGTCTTATCAGAAATACAAACTGCATCTAACCCCTCAGCACACAGTTCCCTAGTCCTTCATGTGATGACACTCCTTGGTACAAGCCTGGTGCTACCAAGATGCCCCTACCTGCCAGAATCAGAATCAACATACCCTCCCTGGGAGGATTTCAGGTGCATCTTAAGACTCTTCTAAGACTTGGGGTGCCTGGGTGGCTCAGTGGGTTAAAGCCTCTGCCTTCAGCTCAGGTCATGATCTCAGGGTCCTGGGATTGAGCCCCGCATCGGGCTCTCTGCTTAGCAGGGAGCCTGCTTCTCTCCTCCCCCGCCCCCCGCTTGCCTCTCTGCCTACTTGTGATCTCTCTCTCTGTGTCAAATAAATAAACAAAAAAATCTTTACCAAAAAAAAAAAAAAAAAAAAAGACTCTTTTAAGCCTTTGAACTTGGGTAGATGAGAAATGGTGCTAAACATCTTTAAAAGCCAGGGTGTGGGCCTCAGCTGAGTACATTTCTATGGACGGTTGTACGGGACCCATAAGGCAGCGAAAGGTGCAAAGCTCCAAAGAAGGAGTCAAGGAGCCTCGGGACCCCCTGGGAAGTGCTCCGAGAGACTGCTGTCTGAGCCCAGAGAAGCTGGCTAGGGCTCCATGAGGACTTCCCATGACTGGAATTTGGATTGATGGTTTGGGTGTTTATACAGGGAACATTTGTGACAAGATAACAGCTCAGAATTCTATTCATTTCATAGGCCTGCTGTGCAAATTACCCCAAACTGGATGGCTTAGAACAGTAGAAATTTCTTCTCTGACAGTCTGGAGGCAGAAGTCTGGGAACACAGTGATAGCGAGGCCACACTTCCTTCTGAATCCCTTCTATGCCTCTCTCCTAGCTCCCTGGGCCTATGGACAATCCTTGGCACCCCTTGGCTTATAATCTCATCAAACCCTTCTCTGCCTCTGTCTTCATCTCACCTTCTTCTGATGGTCTCTTCTCCTTTTCTGTCTCAAATTTCTCTCTGCCTTTCCATTACAAAGACATTGGTCATCTGATTTAGGGCCCACTGAATGATCCATGATGATCTCATGTCAAGATTTTTAAGGTAATTAAACCTGCAATCTTTCTTTTTCCAAATCAGGTAACACTCCCAAGTTCTAGGGATTAGTACATAGACATATTTTGGGGCGGGGGGCCATTATTCAACCCACTGTAAGAATCCATCTCAATTTTCTTTTGATGGTACCAAATCACTGTCTCATCTTGAACAGGAGTAGTGCTTTTCCTTCCAAAAGTCATCAGGAGTGGCAACTGGAGATGAGCAGCATGTGTACTACCACCTATGGACGGAAACATAACAATGTTGGCTGGGATCTGGAGAAGGAACACGCACCCAGGAAACATTTAATCTGAAACCCCCAACACCAAACACAATCTGTGTAAATCACCAACTAGAGTAAATGTAAGTACAATTTAGGTGTGTGTGCATGTATTATGTGTTTTAAAAAGGTCATTTGATCTTTATTATTATTTATCATTTTATTATTATCATTTCCCTTTGTTGCTTTTGCTTTTATCTCATTGTATGATGCCCGCCTCCTGTTTATCCTTAGATCACTGCCTCCTTCCTTAGTTGCACTCTTGCACTTGGCTGTTCCCACAGCAACACCGTGTCTTTGGTGGCCAGCAAACAGATGATTTGTGGGCCTCTTCCTCCTGTGCCTGAACTGAACTTTGCTTACCATGCTTGCCCCATTCCTACTAGCTGCTCTCACCTATTACCATAATCCTCCAGTGACTGCTGCTGGAAAGGCTAGCGCTTGAGGACCCCCGAGAGGAGGCCAGGGAACATGATAGTAATAGCTGCATAGGGCCATGGCCTGAGCAGTTAGAAGCTCAATTCATTCATTCATCATTCATTCAAGGAGATGTCTCTGAGTACCTACTCTCTGCAAGGCACCATTCTAGGTCCTAGGGGATAGAGGAACATAAAGATGGTCCCTGCCTCAAAGCACAGCCCATCTCTTAGACTGAGAGCTCGAATCCAAAGCAAGGAAGAAGTCATGTCACATGGAACACTGTAAATACCTCGCTCTTTGGGTTCTTTATGAGCTCTGTTCACAAACATGATCCCATTAGAATTAGTGTCATCACCCTGGTGAGGTTGGTAGCCTCTGAGGGTTTTCAGAGGAAGAAACAGAGGTGGGGTGCCACAGGTTCCCAGATGGTGGGCAGCAGGGCTGGGGTCTGAGTCTGGGGACTTGCTTTACTCTGCCATGAGAGTTTGTCTTTGTTTTCTCCTGCCTCAAATTCTGGGCCATTGTCAGCCTTCCTCCTTTCTCTCCCACCATGCTCTTGAGACCCCATGGCCTTCGTGGTTCCCTCTGTCCTCCCATGCTAGATTCCTGGGCTCCTTCATCTTTATCCAGGAGCTTCTCAGTTCTCTAGTCTGTTAAATTATGCTAATGGGTGAAAATAGGTCAAACACAGCAAATTTCCAACCCTATTCTAAGCTTCAGAGAGATGAAGCTCGAATGGAAAAAGAATATGTAGACTGTTTAATGGACATGCTGGCTGAGGATAAACTACTTTTGGCATCATGCAAACATTTATCCAGCATTGATCATCTTGGAGGAAATGAGCTAGCAAGTACATGGAAGGTCTGGTGCCATTGCTTCCCCAGGGCCGTGGCACAGAAAGCTTGGAGTTGGGGGCCAGCTGGAGCTCTGCGTGAGTCCCTCCTGTGAGATGCTGGGCAAGTGACAAGCTCTTTGAGTTTAGTGTGCTGTGAAATAGAGATAAAAATATCTACTCACAAGGTTCTTGTGAGGATTCGATAGGCTAGAGTAGCTAGACATGCCTGGCAAGTGTTAAGAGTTTAAATCCTTAATATGTGCGTTCCCTGCCCTCTCAGAGAGCTTACATTCCAGCTGGGGCCGTAATGTCATTCCCGTGAACTGGGTAGATGTTAACTACACTCCAACAGTCTTGCCCTTCCTGAACCCTGCAAAATAGCTACACACTTTGGGGAGGTGGTAAAAGGACAGAGCACAGGTAAGAAGATAAAGGACAGGTGAGAGGGCAGGTGAGGCACACCAGTGGGAGTACAGTGGGGAAGGCAAGGGCATGAGTCTACAGCCCAGCGTGTAGGGTCCAGGTTCTGGGAGCTCCAGGCATTCCTTATCCTGGGCGGCATAACTCCACTCTGCCTCTGTCCTCCCCGTCTTGGTCACTAGCTCCGTCTGCATTTCTCTTATAAGTACATCATCATGAGACTTGGGCCCCACTCTAAATCTGGGATGATCTCATCTCGAGATCCTTAAGTTAATTACATATGCAAAGGCCCTTTCCCCATGCCTAATGAGAGTGCCAGATCTTACTCTTAAAACTCACTGAAGCCTGCTATGGGAATGTAAAATCGTTCAACCACTATGGCAGTTTCTTAAAAAGTTAAACATATGTCTACCATTTAATCCAGCCATTCCACTTCTATGAATTTACCTAAGAGAAAAGAAACCAGATGCCCACATACAGACTTGTACACAATGTTCATAGCAGCTTTATTTGTAATAATCAAAAACTGGGAACAACCCAGATGTCCAAGAGGTAAATGGATAAACATATTGTAGTGTATCCATACAATGGAATCCTACTCAGCAATCAAAAGGAATGAACTACACAGCAACGTGGATGTATCTTAAAATGATTATACTGAGCGAAAGAAACAAGACAAAGAATACATATCAGGTGATTCTGTTTAATAAAACTCCAGAAAATGCAAACGGATCTATAGTGACAGAAAGTGGATCAGTGGATGCTTGGGGATGGGAGAGATTGGAGGGAGGGGGCAGACAGACTACAAAAGGACACAAGGAAACATTTGTGGGTGATGGCTATGTTCACTGCATTGATCATGGTGATGTTTATACATGTGTCAAAACTTAACACATTGTACAATTTAAATATCTGCAGTTTATGTTATATCAATCATACCCCAATAAAGCTTTTTAAAAAAATCACTGTAGGGGGGTGCTTAGATGGCTCAGTCATTAAGTGTCTGCCATCGGCTCAGGTCACGATCCCAGGACCAGGTCATGATCCCAGGATCCTGGGATCGAGTGAGCCCCTCATCAGGCTCCCTGGTCAGCAGGAAGCCTGCTTCTCCCTCTCCCACTCCCCCTGCTTGTATCCCCTCTCTTGCTGTGTCTCTGTCAAATAAATAAATAAAATCTTAAAAAAAAAAACAAACCTCACTGCAGAATTTTTAATTAAGGTAAAGACATGGCCAAATTTTCAAAGGTCTTCCAGTCTGTACAGAAATGGGGAAGACACTAGACATAGAAAAATAACCTAAGGCATAATTATATATATAGTTAGGTAAAAGAGGAAATGCTGATTCATTCAGTGTAATTGTTGTGTGTATTCCATTGTGGAAATATACCACAATCTATCCATTTGCCCATTGAAGCATATTTAGATTGTTTCCAATTGTTTATTATTACCAAAATGCCTTAATGAATAGTATTGTAAGTTTCTCCAAGTACTCACACATGATAATGTTTCTAATGAAATACCTACAGGTGCAATTATTGAGTCAGAGTACAAGTGCCTTCAAGTTTACTAAGTATTGTCAAATAGCTGTCTCCAAAGTCATGGCAAAATTATTCACTCCTGTCAGTATTTTTTATGAAAGTTCCCATTGTTCCACATTCTCATCAACACCTGGCATTATCAAAATTTTAATTTTTATTCCAATTTGCTGATCCAGAATTATTAGTGAGGTTGTACATCTTATAACTATGGGCCTCTGTGAATTCTATACATATTTTTTGCTTGCTTTCCTAGTGGGTCACTTGTCCTATTTTATCGACTTGTCATTCACCTTATATTCTTGCACTAATCCTGTATGCTGTATGCTTTACAAAAATCTCCCAGCCTGGGCGCCTGGGTGGCTCAGTGGTTTAAAGCCTCTGCCTTCAGCTTGGGTTATGATCCCAGGGTCCTGGGATTGAGCCCAACATCGGGCTCTCTGCTCAGTGGGGAGCCTGCTTCCTCCTCTCTCTTTCTCTGCCTGCCTCTCTGCCTACTTGTGATCTCTGTCTGTCAAATAAATAGATAAAATCTTTTTTAAAAAATCTCCCAACCTGTGGCTTATCTTTTCACTTTGTTTTATGGTGCCCTTTATTATATGATGCATTTTTCTCCTAATGCTCCTGTAATAAATTACCACAATCTTAGTGGCTTAACACAACAAATCTATTATCTTATAAAGTCAGAAGGTCAGAAATGGCTTTCACTTGTCTAAAATCAACATGTAGGTAGGGCTGCATTCCTTCTTTGGGCTTTAGGGGAGAAATCCATTTCCTTGCCTTTTCTGGCTTCTAGAACCCATTTCTTGTGGCCCTTTCCTCCATCTTCAGAGCAACCACACAGAATCTTCACATCTCTCCTTCATTTTAACATTCTTGTGTCCCTTTGGTAAGGATCATGGGTCAGCTCAGTTTATTAAATAGTTCACTTTCCCTACTAACCTGCTATGCCCTCTTTACTGTATAGCAAGCTTTCATAAATGCGTGGGTTTGTTTCTGGGCTCTGTACTCTTTCGGTTATTTACTCCCTTGCTTCTCAAAGTGTAGTCTGCAGGCCAGAAGCATCAGCATCACCTGGTAGCTTGTTCAGAATCCAGAAGCTCAAGCTGCATCCCATAATTTCTCAATTAAGACCTGCGATTAACAAGATCCCCAGGAGATTCCTATGAGCAGAAAAAAAAATTTTTTTAAGAGTTTATTCGTTTATTTGAGAGAGAATGAGAGAGAGAGAGAGAGCATAAGAAGGGAGAGGTTCAGAGGGAGAAGCAGACTCCCTGCCAAGCAGGGAGCCCGATGCGGGGCTCAATCTAGGACTCCAGGATTATGACCTGAGCCCAAGGCAGTCGTTTAAGCAACTGAGCCACCCAGGCGCCCCTGAGCAGAAAATTTTAAGGAGCGCTAGTCTACCCAGTGCTTTTGAAATCTTAGTTACTTCATTTCAAGCATTGATATCTGGTAACTCAAGTTCCCTTTTTTGCTCTTCATCATGTTCAATTAATAGTTTGGGGAGGACTGGAGATTTTATAATAATTGAAATCCATAGACTTTTCATATTTAATTTAGTTGGGGCTTATTTTCTGTCTTTCAATAAACTCTAGTAATTTTCTCCATAGAGGTTTTTTGTATCATTTTAAAGCCCCAGAGTCAAATTTTTGTTCACACGAGGGTTACTCAGAGCCTCTCATTGGGCAGGGTGTGTCTTTGCTGCAGTCACTCAGTGTGGGTTCGAAACCCTGGGGTATCCGCAAGGCTGTACCCACCTGTCCCTGGCAGACTGATTCCCATTGGGCATGCACCGAGAGGGATCTTCGGTAAGTGATGCGCTTGCGTGGTGGCCCTTCTTTCTTTCTGGTTGTCGGGGCATGAGGTACAGGGGCAGGTGTTCGGGACCTCTCTTAGGACCATGGGCTCCCTCACCGGTGAGGTAAGTACTCCATCACCCGTTTAGAAAGTTCCACACGCTCACGGGCTGCTCTAGACAGATTTCTGGGGCCGTGTACAGAGCAGGTCTGAGCAGACTGTCCTGGTTGCTCTTGCCAACAGAGAGAAGAGGGGTTGGTTCTTCAGCCATCCATCTTGCTTCTCGGTATGGCTTCTGGCATTGTTTCTCGACTCCCCCTTCACCCCGCCGCCAGCACCCTGAAGCAACAGGGGGGGAAAAGCCACTCAGTTCCAGAAAATTTGAAGGCAAATGGAGGAGCCAGGTGCCCCTCCTTGGGCAATGACATGGGAAGCATAGGAGTGGATCCAGTATTTATATAAGGAATTTGCAGAGTTCTGGTCAGTTTCCAGGCTGGCTGAAGGTTTTGATGTCCATACTGACGTGGTACCCATGGTGGAACAGAAACTGAAGCAGGATCCAGAAGTCCTTAAGACAGCGCCGCTTGCCAGATCCTGCCAGATCCATGCTCTAGCAGTTCCTGGGCTCTGAGGATACCTTGAATCTGCTTCCTGCAGGCCACCCTGGACCAGGCTCTTTGTTGATGCTAAGGGATGAAGCCCCATTCAAAGCCCAGGGTCACAGCACAGTTTTGGGGTTTTGTGTGTGTGTGTGTGTTGTTGATTTTAGCCATTCTGAAGGTGTGAGATGTTATCTCATTGTAGTTTTGATTTGTGTTTCCCTGATGATAATGGACTATGAGCATCTTTTTTTGTGTCTGTTGGCATCTTTATGTTTTCTTTGGAGAAATGCCTGTTCATGTCTTCTGCCCATTTTTAATTGGATTATTTGGGGGTGTTTTGGTGTTCAGTTTTATAAGTTCTTATATATTTTGGATACTAATGCTATATTTATTTTTTTAAGATTTAATTTTTTTTTTATTTGACAGAACACAAGCAGGGGGAGCAGCAGAGGGTGAGAGAGAAGCGGGCTCTCTGCTGATCAGGGAGCCTGATAGGGGGCTCAATTGAAGGACCCTGGGATCATGACCTGAGCCGAAGGCAGATGTTTAACCAACTAAGCTACCCAGGTGCCCCTGGATACTAACCCTTCATTAGATATGGCATTTGCAAATATCTTCTCCCATTCTGTGGGTTGCTTTTCAGTTTTGTTGATTATTTCCTTTGTTATGCAGAAGCTTTTTATTTTGATGTAGTCCCAATAGCTTATTTTTGCATTTGTTTCCCTTGCCTCAGGAGACATATCTAGAAAAAGTTGCTATGGCCAATGTCTAAGAGGTTACTGCCTGTATTCCTTTTTTTTTTTTTTTTTTAAGATTTTACTTTTTTGACAGAGAGAGAGATCACAAGTAGACAGGGAGGCAGGCAGAGAGAGAGAGGGAGAAGCAGGCTTCCCGCTGAGCAGAGAGCCCCACTCGGGGCTCCATCCCCAGACCCTGAGATCATGACCTGAGCTGAAGGCAGAGGCTTAACCCACTGAGCCACCCAGGCACCCCACTGCCCGTGTTCTTATCTAGGATTTTTATGGTTCCAAGTCTTCTGTTTAGGTCCATAATCCATTTTGAATTTATTTTTGTGTATGATGTAAGAAAGAGGTCCAGTTTCTTCCTTTTGCTGTTGCTGTCCAGTTTTCCTAACACCATTTGTTGAATATCCTTTGCTGCTTTGTAAAAGATTAATTGACCACATAGTTGTGGGTTTATTTCTGGGTTTTATATTTTGTTCTATTTATCTGTGTGTCTGTTTTTGTGTCATCACCATACTGTTTTGATCACTACAGTTTTGGGATATAACTTCAAGTCCAAAATTGTGATGCCTCCAGATTTGCTTTTCTTTTTCAAGATTGCTCTGGCTATTCAGAGTTTTTTGTGGTTCCGTACAAATTTTAGTATTGCTTGTTGTAAATTCTGTGAAAAATGCTGTTGGTATTTTGATAGGGATTGCATTAAATCTCTAGATTTCTTTGGGTAGTATAGATATTTTAACAGTATTTGTTCTTCCAATCCATGAGCACAGGGTGTCTTTCCATTTCTTTGTGTCATCTTCAATTTCTTTTTTTCTTTTAAGATTTTTATTTATTTGACAGAGATAACAAGTGTGCAGAGAGGCAGGCAGAGAGAGGAGGAAGCAGGCTCCCTGCTGAGCAGAGAGCCCGATGTGCGATGATGCGATGCGGGGGCTCAATCCCAGGACCCTGGGATCATGACCTGAGCTGAAGGCAGAAGCTTTAACCCACTGACCCACCTAGGCACCTCTCATCTTCAATTTCTCACATCAATATTTCATGGTTTTCAGAATACAGGTCTTTCACCTCCTTGGTTAGGTTTATTCCTAGGTATCTTATTATTTTGGGTGCAGTTGTAAATGGGGTTTTGTCTTAATTTCTTTTTCTGCTGCTTCATTGTTGGTATATAGAAATGTATCAGATTTCTGTACATTGATGTTGTATCCTACAGCTTTACTGAATTGGTTTATCAGTTTTAGCATTTGTTTGGTAGAGGCTTTAGGGTTTTCTCTAAATAGTACCATGTCATCTGCAAACAGTGAAGGTTTGACTTCTTCTGTGCTGATGGCTTTTATTTATTTATTTATTTATTTAATCACTGATTGCTGAGGCTAGGACTTCCCATGCTGTGTTGAATAACAGTGGTGAGAGTGGACATCCCTGTCTTGTTCCTGACCAGAAAGGAAAAGCTCTTAGTTTTTCCCCATTGAGGATGATGTTAGCTGTGGGTCCTTCATATATGGTCTCTATGATATTGACAAATGTTTCATCTATCCCTACTTTGTTGAGAATTTTTATCATGAATGGGTGTTGTACTTTGTCAGATGATTTTTCTGTGTCTACGGAAATGATCATATGGTTCTTATCCTATCTCTTATTGATATGATGTGATATATTGATTGATTTGTGAATATTGAGCCACCCTTGCTACCCAGGAATAAATCCCACTTGCTCATGGTGAATGATTTTTTTAAATGTACTGTTGGATTTGGTTTGCTAGCATTTTTTTGAGAATTTTTTTATCCCTGTTCATCAGGGATACTGGCCTATAGTTCTCTTTTTGGGTTGTGTTTATCTGGTCTTGGTATCAGAATGATGCTGGCCTCATAGGATGGATAGTAAATTTTTCTTCCTTTTCTATTGTAAGTTACTGTCATATTTTGTCTTGCTGCTTTTACATTTTTTTCTTTATCACTATATATTGCCAGTTTAATTACAATATGTCTTGGTGTGGATCTGCTTTTGTTGATTTTGATGGGTATATCATCCCATCATGGGATGGATCTGGATCTTGATATCTCCTGGATCTTGATATCTGTTTCCTTCCCCAGATTAGGGAAATTTTCCACTATTATTTTTTCAAATAAATTTTCTCTCCCCTTTTCTCTCTTACTCTTCTGGGACTCCTATAATAATGAATGTTATTACATTTGATGGAGTCACTAAGTTCCCTACATCTAGTGTCATTTTGCATAATTCTTTTGTTCTCTCTTTTGTTCAGCATGATTACTTTTTATTACTCTGTCTTCTAGGTCATTAATTCACTTCTCTGCTTCTAGCATCCTTTTCATTCTATCAAGTGTGTTTCTCATTTAATTCATTGAGCTCTTTATCTCTGCTGTATTATTCTTTACCTCTGTCTGAAGGGTCTCACCCATGTCTTCCACTCTTTTCTCAAATCCAGTGAGTATCCTTATAATCATTACTTTAAGTTCTCTGTCAGGCGTGTTACTTGTATCTGTTTCACTCAGATCTCTGGCTATGGTCTTATCCTGTTCTTTCACTTGGGATCAATTTCTCTGTCTTTTCATTTTATCTAAGTCTCTGTGCCTCTCTGTGTTAGGAAAGTCAGCTTTGTCTTTGTTCTTGAGGATAATGGTCTTATGAAGACGAGGTCCTTCAGTGCCATGCCATGTAGTACCCCCTGTTTCCCAGGCCTGGCACTTCAGGGAGTGCTCCAATGTGTGCTGCATATGTTCTACTGTTACATCCTGGCCACTTTATCCTTCAGGCCACTTGTCTGCAGAAGCTCTCCTTGCCTGTTGTGGGCAGTGTTCAGCCCCTAGCCTGAATGTGGTGCATTTTAACTAGGTGTGATTTGGTCTGTTTGTAAAATGAGAACTGTCACCACTACCGCCAGAAGGAAGGCTCTGCAGAACTCCCAAGTTGGGAGATGTGGGGTTGGCAGGGGGTTGGGCCAGTCTTCTGAGGGAGGAGCCCACTGCCCTGGGACTGAGGCAAGTGACTGGGAGGGGTAGTTCCACTGGAGCATGGGATGGGAGTGGGGCTTGTTGTTGATAGATAGCAAATCTGACCCCACTTAGGACTTTTTAGAAAAAAGTCCTAGAGGCAGGTTACCTTTTTGTAAGCAGTTAATCTTGGGCAAAGTACTTAACATCTTTGAGCTGCAATTATCTCATTTGTAAAATGGAAATAATAACAGAACATTCCAAAGGATTTCATCATGATTAATATGCTTTTGACTACAAGTAATTCAATTTAAACAATAAAGAAACTATATCTTCTCGCACAAAAAGAACTCCTCATGCTTCTGGGGCAGTTACCTCAGTAATCAATCACATCATCAAAGACACAATTATTTTCCATTTCTTGGTTCTGACATTTTCTTCATCTCCTTATTCTCAGGCTAATTCCTCTGCTAAATGTAAAATGATTGCTAAACTTTCTGGCATCCAGAAATTATTGAGAAGCATCTCCCCTTGTCTCCCACTCATTAGGCCTCTCTTCATATCCCATTGGCTAACATTTTTTTCACATGTCCATACTGAAACTAATCACCCTAAGAGAAATGAGATCATGGTAATAATTGGTTTTGACCAATTGGGATATAGCTTTCCTTGAGTTGCTAGGAAAAGTAGTAGATATCTGAACAAAATTAGGGCTCTACCTGCCATGAATAAAGGAACCGGTTGTTTGGTAGATAAGAATGTCTACTACAGGACTGTCCCAAAACTGTAATGAGATCATCTGTAGAAAGCTCTCAGTACCTGGTGCACAGTAAGCTCTCAAATGAATGTTAGCTGGAAATATTTCTCATGGACTTTAAGATTAGGTCAGAAATATGGCACATTTTAAAAAATTGTATTTTTCCTATAGTGCTGGGTGGATAGTGTAACCAAAGTGAACACAATAGCACAGAAGAGCCCTTAACCTGGTGTAGAGAGAGGAATTGTAGGATATGTGTGTATGCGTGTGAGGTAGCAGAAGAGACTCTGTCAAGAAGGGCTTCTCAGAAATAGATGGCCTTGAACTGAGTCTTGAAAGACAAATAGATATAAGCAGATTTTTAAAAAAGAAAAGATGGAGTGGGTATGGGGCATAGGGGTAGGGACTAGAGACTTACCTCTCCTCTGTGTACCTGAAAATGCCTGGGGAGGAGGAGTCTGAAAAAACCTTTATAGGGAGGTGTGCCCTGAGGCCAGAGTGATGTCAAAATATTAAATGTCTTAGACAAATTGATGTTGAGCACATGTCAAAGTTTATTATCTTGGTAGCAAAGAAACCAGCAAGGTGACAAAAGAGTGTGCTGGTTCAGAAAAAACTATACTGTCAGAAAAAAGAATCTTATGTAACTAGCCAGATTTTAAAGTGAGAAAGAGCGCACTTTTTTTTTTTTAATCATTTCCCAAGGTCATAACATTATCAAGTTCATCCTGGCTGTGTGAAAGTTAATAAAGGAAATCTCTTTTAAAATGGAGTCAGGAAGCCAGGAGGGGGAAATATCATTCTCTACCACTCATCATCAGTTGCAGACCCCAAGAGAAAGAGAGTGATTTGCATTCCTAACAGAAAGAAGCCTGCTTTATTACACTAGCCAGAGGAAGATTTTCTCCTTGCCTGGCAACAGGTCAGCCAAGAAGAGACTGTCACAACTTAGCCAATGAGAAGCCACTACACTTCAAACTCCTGGTTTACTCCAATGAACTTTTTACTTAGAAGAGCCCTTCCCAAATCCCCCCTTTCCTCTATAAAAAAGCATCCCTCTCCTTTGTTCTCTGGATTTACCTATGGTTTGGAGTAGTTTGCATGTCCCAGATTGCAATTCTCTGCTATTCCTGAATAAACCTATTTTGCTGGTAAAATGACTAACAGTTTTATTTTTCAGGTTAACAGTTATACCAAAGGGCAACTGTAGCAGGATTATCTAAGATGCTGGGTGTGCTGAATGTCAGTCAAAAAAGGGGGAGAAAAGAAAAAGACAAGACCTAGCACATTTAAGAAGCAAATGATAAGGGTTCATATCTCTCTGATTTTGAGTAGCCAAACTGTATCCCCAGCCAACCAATAGGTATTCAGGAAGTACAGTCAACTAGGGGGATGAGCAGAAGCATGAGTGTGAGGGGAAGGTCAAAGTGGGTTAAAGTTCTCATTTTAAACAGTCATCCCTGATGATTTGTTACATTTGGGCCACAAAGATGCAAAATATAGTTTGCCTGCTGCTTAGTTTGGGATAACATTTTTCCCCACTGGAAATGAATAATAGGCCCTAGGTAATGCTGGCAGTGGTGGGAGAGGGGGAATTGAAATTTATTCTGGAAGTTGGATGGAACCACTGCTGGGTTGTAAGGCTCATTCTCTGGGATCTAGTCCCTTCCTACTGGGCCTGGAAGCCCTACAATAACACCCAGAAGGACGAGAAATGAAGACAAATGACATGTCCAGCGGTGCATTTTTTCCCCCATTTAGATAAGGCAATATGTCTATGCCTTCAAACAGCTGCATGTAGAAATCTGATGTGTGCAACTGGTTTTCAGTAAGAACCTGCAAATAACTCTGTCTTAACCAGTCTTGTCAAGTCCTTTGTCTGCCTCTCCCAGGGTTAGCAACTGCAGATTCCTCACTGATTTTCTCTGGTCCGGCTTCCCTCCAAAGGCAGCAGCCACCAGAAAGCACCTGGGCAGTAACAGCATCTACCTGAGGCTCAGTTTGTTCTAAGCACAAAAGGGCAGCTCTTTCTGAATACTCCCCAAGAAGGGACGTCTTGCCAAGACAGAATGTTCCAACTCTGCTACACCCAGAAGATATAAAACCACCAATATGTTTGAGAAAAGGAGCAATGAAGGGAGGGAAAGTAAATAATTTTCCACTTTGTTGGTTGGCTGGAAGTTGAGAAGGAAGTGAGAATGCCCTCTAGGCTTTCTGTGGAACTGTGGGCCTCTGCCAGCCCTCTGTCCTCACCTCTGCTGTGGAGCCCCACGTGGTCCCTCACATTCTGCCACATAGTCACCTGCCCCTCTGAGCTCCTGAAGGTACTGTCCTTTGGAAAAAAGGCCCTGCCATGTTGGTGACCAGGAACTCGTGGATCCAAGGCCTGGAGAAGAACTCTTCCCTCCTACCCTTTCCTCCCACTTCAAATATGAGTCTTTTGCCCAAAAGGTCAGAGTAGAAAAAGAAGGTAAGAAGAAAGTCAGCTGTAGCTGAAGTGTCATAACCATGCCCTTAAATCCCAACCCAGGTGACACATTTCTTCAGGCGGCTCCCACATGGCAGGCTGTGTCTCTCCTCTGGGTCCCCCTCAAGCCCACAACATTCTAGTGACCTTAGTGTGAAAGTGGGCACAGGCAGTCCTCACAGTGTCCTGACTTCCCGTCATGTGAAACTCTTCACTCTGTGCCAAAATGACTGGTTATGTGTCTTCTCCACCCTGCAACCTTCTCACGGGCAACTACGGATTCTTACACGGGTTTGTGTTCTAGGCCCCATCCTGATGTCTGCGCCGAGTTGGCCCTGGGAAATGTGCTCTAGAGAGCACTGGGCACTAGCGGGGGTGGCGGTGGGGGATGCTGAGTCTGGGGCCAGGACCAACCCAATGGCCCTGCCCTGACCACCCCGCCGCTCCTGCCAGCCTGGGACCACAGCCAGGACAGACCAGGGACAAAGGGGAAGCCAGGCTCAGAGGGCCCCGGCTCGGCCTTTCCCTCCCCATCAGCTGCTGAATAACAACATAAAAAGAGAGTCTCTCTTCCCACAAGCCTGTAGTTGCTGGGGCAAAGCTCTGTGTTCCTCCTATTGTTGGGGCTTTCTTGTGTCAGCCCCTGAAGCTAACACTTGGGAAGAGCAAGAGCCTTTCAGCAGGTGGATTCTTTCCAACCTTGGGCACGGCTCTGCTCTGGGTGGTGTGTTTATTTGAACTCCTTGAGCAAATTACAGCTCCTGGAGGCCCATGGACTCGCAGCTGAGGTTGATTTCTCTGGGGAAAGCACCTTACGGGGTAAAGAGGCAGGGCTGGGCTCCATGAGCTGAAAGACCTTTGAAGAACAACACATGTTTTGTTCTGCCAAGGTAATAAAAGCCTCTGTATCTGAAAGAACCTTGAACTTGAGAAAGAAAAATAAATTCCCTCGAGTTTATAGTTCCTGGTGATCTCCCAAGCCAGCTCCAATCCCAGCAATGGCAGATGTGGAAATTGTGAGATCAAGCCTCATGTTGGGCTCTGTGCTGGACTTGAGGTCTACTTAAGATTCTCTCCCTCTCTTAAAAAAAAAAGCCTCTCAATGTCATAAAGTTAGACAAACACCTACCATATGATGTAGCAATCCCACTCCTAGGTATTTGCCCAAGACAAATAAAAAGTTATGTTCACACAAAAACCTGTATACATATGTTAATAGTGGTTTATTTATAGAAACAATCCAAATAGATAAAGAAACAATGGGGTACACCCACAGAATGAAATACTACTTACTGAGCAATTAAAAGGAATGAGTTACTGAATATATGAAATAAGGTAGATGAATCGCAATGTAGTATAGTAAGTGAAAGAAGCCAGACTCAAAAGGCTTTATGCAGTATTATTCGATTTATATGACATTCTGGGGAAAAGTAAAACACGTAGGGGTAGAAAAGAGATCAGTGATTGCTGGGGGGTGACTGAAGCACCAGAGGAAGCTCAGAGCTGTTCAGTTATTTGATAATGTCATGTAACCAACTGCCATTTGAACTTAGTTTCCTAAATTTTGTTCTTTCCTCTTTCAAGGCCATCATGATGTTTAGAAGTTTTAAGTACTGTCTGATAAAGAGCCCCCAAAATAAAATAAATAAACATCTACTGGTTTGGAGCGGGAACATCAGACCAGTGGATTTTGGGGAAACTCCTGATTTGCCTTTCCCTAGCACTCCACACAGGATCCTCCAAGCCCTCCTGGCTCAGTGGAGGCTGCTATCCCCTGCCTGGGGGCCGCAGTGTGACTTAGGTGGCAGGATGAGGCCTCTCTGGCTGTGGGAACAGAACACAGGGATTTCATGAGTTCCAGAAATTGGCCCCCTTGCAACTCACCAATAGTGCCCTTCCCCCAAGGCCACGGCAGTGGCAGACCCAGCCACTAGAGCCCCAGGCCAGGATAAACAGCAGAAGAAGTAGGGTGACAAGACACCTAATCAAGGAAGACTGTGTTGGGAAACAGGTGCAGGTGCTGAGCAGTTAAATACTTCTTTGTCTTAATCTGGGCATCAGAAAGATCGGGTTGATTCATGCCTGTCTCTTTTCAGAGCTTCACAGTTATTAATATCTGTATTGTACTTTAGAATGAAGTGTTTTCACATGCATGAGGTGGTCTGATTCCCCTTACAGAGAAAATGGTATTCCTATCACCCTTATCTGCAGGTGAGAAAATAAAGACCCAGAGAGCCAAGCTAAATGTAGCTGTCCGAATCAAGCTCAGATCTACCTAAAAATTGGTAGAGTGGGATTTGAACCCATCTTCCATATCCAAAGTCCACATTCTTCTTTTCACATTACTCTGCCTCTTACGTTTACTCTCAGCAGGCAGACTGCTTGCCTGCACCAAACTCATGGGCTGGTGAAGCATCATGAACATTTTGCAGGTGGTAGTAAATCCAGTGGTTCAGGATATGCCACCAGTCAGCTCCTCACTGGCAGCTGGTTTTGTTTTTTTTTTTAAGATTTTATTTATTTATTTGACAGAGAGGGATCACAAGTAGGCAGAGAGAGCAGGGAGCCTGATGCTGGGCTTGATCCCAGGACCCTGAGATCATGACCTGAGCCGAAGGCAGAGGCTTAACCCACTGAGCCACCCAGGCGCCCCAGCTGTTTTTAATAATGTACTCGTCATTCATGAATTTTTTTGGTCCTCTCTGCTTATTTTTCCCATACCCCTCCCACTGGCAACCACCAGTTTGTTTGCTGAATTTGAGAGTCTGTTTGTTCATTCGTTTTATTTATTTTTTTAAAAAGATTTTATTTATTTGACACAAAGAGAGATCACAAGTAGGCAGACAAGCAGGCAGAGAGAGGTGGGGAAGCAGGCTCCCCTCTGAGCAGGGAGCCTGATGTGGGGCTCTATCTCAGGACCCCGAGATCATGACCTGAGCCGAAGGCAGAGGCTTAACCCACTGAGCCACCAAGGCACCCCTTTTTGTTTTATTTTTTAGATTCCATATAGGAGTAAAACCACATCATATTTGTCTTTCTCTGTCTGGCTTATTTCACCAGGCACAGTACCCTCTAGGTCCACCCACGTTGTTGCAAGTGGCAAGGTTTCATTCTTTTTTATGGTTGGATAGTATTGCATTGTATATATATATACCACATTTTCTTTATCCATTCATCTCTCAATGGAATTTGGGCTGCTTCCATATCTTGGCTATTGTAAATAATTCTGTAATAAACATAGAGGTGCGTGTATCTTTTCGAACTAGTGTTTTCATTTTCTTTGGCTAAATACTCAGTAGTGGAATTACTGGTTTATATGGTATTTCTACTTTTAATATTTTATGGAGCCTCCAAACTGTTTTCCACAGTAGCTGTACCAATTTACATTCTCATCCACAATGCATGGGGGTTCCCTCTTCTATACATCCTTGTCAGCACTTGTTATATCTTGTGTTTTTGATACTAGGTATTCTGACAGATATAAAGGATACCTCATTGTGGTTTTGAGTTGCATTTCTCTGATAATGAGTGATGTTGAGCACCTTTTCATGTGTCTGTTGGCCATTTTTAATCTGATTATTTTTTGGTGTTGAGTTGTATAAGTTCTTTATTTTGGATATTAACTTCTTTTGGATATGTATTGCATTTGTAATATGTAATGTTGGTTGCATTTGTTTTGTTCATTGTTTCTTTTGCTGTGCAAAAGCCTTTTATTTTGGTGTAGTCCCAATAGCTTAATTTTGCTTTTGTTTTCCTTGCCTGAGGAGACAGAGCCCTAAATATGTCACTAAGGGTGATGTCCAAGAAATTACTGCCCATATTTTCTTTTAGTTTTATGGTGTCTGGTCTCACATTTAGGTCTTTAATCCTTTTGAGTTTATTTTTGTGTATGGTGTAAGAAAGTGGTCCAGCCTTCATGATACTGTTTACTAAGACTGTCCTTCCTCCACTGTGTAATCTTGCCTTCTTTCTCACAGATTAATTAACCATATAAATATGGGCTTATTTCTGAGCTCTCTATCCTGTCCCATTGATCTGTGTGTCCATTTTTGTGCTAACACCATGCTGTTTTGATTACTACAACTTTGTGGCATATTTTAAAATCTTGGGTTGTAATCTGTTCAGCTTTGTTCTTCTTTTTCTCAACACTGCTTTGGCTATTTGGCATCTTTTGTGGTTCAATGCAAATTTTAAGATTACTTATTCTAGTCTGTGAAAAATGTTATTGGTATTTTGATACAGATTGCCCTGAATCTATAGATTGCTTGGAGTAGTATGGACATTTTAACAGTATTAATTCTTCCAGTCCATGAGCACAATATATCTTTCCATTTGTTTGTGTCATCTTCAGTTTCTTTCATCTTTGTCTTATAGTTTCCAGAGTGTATGTCTGTCATCTCCTTACTTAAATTTATTGCGGGATATTTTTATTC
>RCUC01132604.1:0-13749 GCA_003697995.1 Taxidea taxus jeffersonii
GGCCAGTATTAAAGAAGAAGAACATATGTTTGATATGTCTGGTTTGGGGTTTCACAGAGGCATCTAAGTGGAGGTGTTGAGTGGGCAATTGTATTTTTATCTGTAGATTTCAGAAGAGAGGTTGAGCCTAAGTCGGGAGTCACCATAGTGTTTATGGTAATTGGAGCCATTGGCATAGCTGAGATTGTGCGGGTAAAGATGGGGTTCTGACCGTCGGATGCAGGAACAAAAGCCAGGAGATGCAGAGGCATAATTAGAAAGGTAGGAAGAAACCCAGTTGTCTAGTTTGATGTCTCAAATACTGCTAAAAGGTCCAGTGGTAAAAGGTGGAGAACATCCATTGAATTTAGTAAGATGGAGGCCATTGGTGACCTCTGTGAGCCATCCTAGTGAAACATTGGGGGATGGGAGCTAGATGGACAGTGGGTTAAGAAGTGAGTAGGAGGTGAGTAAAGGAGGCAGTAAGTATAGCCAGCTTTCAGAGAAGTTTGGTTGATGAGGGATGGGGCTGGGAGGTATCGGGAGGTGTGTGCTTCTTTTTTGTTGCTATTTTATTTTATTTTATTTATTTGACAGAGAGAGCAAGAGAGCATAAGCAGGGGAACAGTAGAGGGAGAGGGAAAAGCGGGCTCTCTGCTCAGCTTTTGTGGGACCGGATCCCAGAACCCTGGGATCATGACCCGAGTCCAAGGCAGACGTTCAGCCATCTGAGCCTCCCAGGTGTCCCTGTTGCTACTGTTTTTGAGATGGATTCTACTTGAGCACGTGTAATGCCAGGAGTCCATCAGAAAGGGGTGAAGATAGGGCAGGAGAAGTGAGAATTCATAGTGTAAGGTTTCTCAGCTGCCAGGGAGGTGTGAGTGGGTTGCAGAACCCAGATCAGGGGACAAGAGAAAGGTTCCCTCCATAGCAAAAGGGCAGTGAAGATGGGGATAGCCAGGCTCCCTCCTCTCTAAGACGGGGATATGACAGAGCCTGCCTTCTGGGGGGGGGGCTGGGCGCTCTGTGAATGGATGTCTAACAGGCCCAGCCTGGGGAGGTAATGGCAGGTGATAAAAGCTCTACAAAGAGCCACTATAATTATCTTTCACTCTCACAACTCGGAAGATTTATTATTACTCTCACAAGTGGGTAATAATAATCAAACCTCACCTGCACTCAACTCTTTCCATAGGACTATTTTATATTCACCATCTATTGGAGCCTCCCAACACACCTGGAAAGATTTAACTTCCCCCATTTTACAGAGGAGAACACTGAGGCTCAGAGACGTGAAGTAACTTGCCTGGGTGTCACACAGCAGGGAGTCAGGAGTCCAGTCCAGGTCCAGCTCCTGCACACTCTGTAAAGACGATGCAGGCTCCGGGTCTCACCACCTCCTTTGTGGCCCCGACGGTCTGGCCCTGTGCGCGAGCTCCGTTTTCTTCCATGCTCTCTCCGTTCCCTGGAGATGGGGAACCCATGACTAGAATCTGTAGCTTTAAACTCAGGAAGGAGAGGATTAAGTTTGGAACAAGGTGCCAGCCTCAACTTGCTTCTTCGTTGCAGCCCCAGACGGGAGATTAAGGAAGAAGATGCTCTATCTGCCAGCTCCATCGCTTGTCAGGAGAGAGAATAAAGGAAAATCTCCCTCAGCCCCAGCATCAGCGCTGTCTATCTATCACCCCACACGGGGCCCTGTGTGTCGTCAGGGGTGGGGGGCGGGATTTGGCCAAACTGGCTTGCAGACTGCAGCCCCGGCAGCCCCCACCTCAGAACATAGAACCTGTGAGAAATATTCTCGCCCTGTTGCCTTTCCCCATCTGTCCCAGGCACAGGTCATAAAGAGTGTTCCCACGTCCAAGTGAAGACCCAGCTCTTTGCCAAGGTTGTACCTTACTTTTCTGTCCTCTTCGATGTCCCTCCCATTCCCCACTCCCGCACTCTGAATATCCCTTCCTGCAAGGCTTTGCTCCAGCCGGTCCCTCTGCCCGGCATCAGCTTTCCCCCTTGTTCTATATGACGAACCCCTACTTCTCCTTCCAGGAGCAGTTCAAATGTCCCCTGCTGTGGGAAGCCCTGCTTGAGTCCCTTAGATAAGAGCAAGCCTTTACTGAGCAACTGCTATGCACCGGTCCCTGAGTTAGGCTCTGGGATGTAGTAGAGACACAGCAGATCCTGGCCCTGCCTCCAGGAGGGAGAAGTGACGATGCTGAGCATCCCTGAGACAGTGGATGGGAAGTTGCAGAGGATGTGGGAAGCGACAACACCGAATGGGCAGGCTTGGGGCAGGGGGAGTGTTGACTTTAGGTCCCAGGCCCAAGAACCCAAGGGATAGGCCGTTCCCACAGCAGACCTGCGATCCTTGCTTCTCGCTGATATGTTGGCTCTTCTGGGCGCTTGTGTGTGCTGTGCCATTCATCAACAAGCCATGCGGAGTTGGGGGGTAGGAAGTGTGGAGCGGGGAAAGCACCTGGTTAGGAGCGTGGCTCTGATGTCAGAGGACTCTGGGGACGTTAGGTAAGTCACCTGACTTCTCCATGCCTCAACCCTCCGCAAAGTGGCAATAGAATTGTATCTGCCTCGTAGTGTCATTCAAGAATTAAGTGGATTACACATGTGAGATGCTTAGAATGGTGGTATCAAGCACTCAGTGCATGTTAGCTATTTTATGACTAGCTGTTATTTTAATTGGCAGAAGATTTGGGCCCATCATCAGCTCCCCCTGTGCACTAGGGACATTCATCCCCCTCTCCGAGCCTCTCTCCATCAGGAAAATGAGGAGCTGGTGCGTTTCCAGCTCTGATATTCTGGGGTAGGAATGAAGCAGGTAGCATTGTAAGGTGGAGGGCGGTGTAAGAGAAGACCCGGGGGCAGAGCCGAGCACTAAGCAGCCCGGGGGGATCCCCAGGCAGCCTAGAGTGTTGGTGAGCCACGAAGGATAAGGTAGAGGGAGGGAGTTTAGCAGCTGGATCATGGAGGACCTTAAATGCCAAAACAATGCTTCTGAGAGGTGACAGGGCTTGATCAATTATTTGGAGACTGTGTCTAGTCATTAGGGAGATAACAGGCCCTCCAGAGAGGCAGTGATCTCCCCATTCCTGGAAGATAGGAGCAGAGGCTGAGATCTAAGAGAGAACCAGACATCAGGTGGGGGAGGGAAGGTCTTAGAGGGCCTGAAACCCCCAGAAAGACTCTACACTCCTCCAAGAGCAGCCGTTGGGGGAAGAGGCAGCAGCCCAGCCCTGGACTTGACTGCTTCCTTCGTGTGTGACCTTGGCAAGTGACCTCCCATTCGTTGGCCCCAGTTTGCCCATCTATAAAATGGTGGTGATGACAGTGTCTGCATCAGGGGTAGTGTGAGGATTCGATGGGACAGCATCTTTGTGCCTGTCATCGCTGGGCTTACTGTGGCTTCTCTGCCTCAGTCTCCGGAAGCCTCTTCCGCTGGCTTGGCCTCTCCTCTCTCCTCCAGCCTAGGAGGAAGCGGCCGCACTGGAGTCTGGGGCTGACGAGGCTCCAGCCTGAAGCCTCCCTAAGGAGCTTGCCATGGTTACCAGCTGCCTGCAAGGAGAGGCCATAAATCCTTGTGCCCGGGGTGGTGGGAGGGAGGGACCCACGTGTGGGGCAGGAAGGGGGGGGGCAGCTAAGTAGAATTGAATCTTGTTTAAGGAGGAGGCCCACGCCTCCCCAGGCCTGTAATTTACTGCAAGGTTGACAAGATGAAAGCGGAATTTTCAGTGGCATAATCGCTGGGACCTCGGGGAGGCACGGGAGATGAGCCGCAAGGCAGGTGGCAGCGGCCAGGCTGTTAGCGAGCTCTAGGGCGCTGATTCCGCTGTGAACACAGCAGGCGGCAGACCCAGGGTACCGGGCTCAGGGCCGGGCCAGGGCCGCACTGGCTAAGCCCAGGGCTCGGGCCACGTCGTATCTGCTGTCATCTCCAGAGCTGAGGCCAGGCCCCGGGTTTTTCAGCAGATTTTATGCAGCAGAATGTACTGCCCGGGACGGCTGTGACAGCGGCTACTGACAGGCCTCGGCTCAAGCCCCTTCCCGGGCTTCCCTTTGCCCTCAGCCAAAGGGAGCCGTCTTGCTCAAGGTCACACCCTCTGGAGGGGTGGGCAGCCCACATCAAGCGTCCAGTAGGTGCATAGATTCGAAGGCTGGGTCCCTTCCCTCAATGGGGAGCATCACTGCTCTGTATGTCCATGGACCGGCTGAGGCCTCTGCTGGGACAGCATCGCCATTCAACTTCCTTCTCACACCCTCTGCACTGTTCCCCACAATTCTCCCCAGTAAACCTCCTGCAGGCGAATCTCTACCCCGGGGCCTGTTTCCAGGGAGCCAGACATGAGGCCTTGCATCATGAGGAGGAGGCTTGTTTTATTTTGTTTTTAAGGTGTACTTATTTATTTGAAAGAGAGAGAACATGCATGCAACAGCTCCATTTCACAGCTGGGAAGACCGAGGCCCAGAGGGTTGAGGGGTGGGATTCAGCATCTGTTAGCAGGTGCAGGGAAGAGGGGGGCAACAGTAGCGGCGTGCTAGGGTGGAAGCCCATGGCTTTGGAGTTGGGCTCTCAGCCACGTGGGCTGGAGCAAGACCTCTCCTCTTCTCTGGTTTTCAAGTAGCAGGAGAGGCTAAAGCCCATCTCATGAGCATGGTGTGAGGATGGCCTCAAGAATGAGCCGTAAGAGCTCGTGCTGGTTGTGTGTTGGGGGTGACTTCACACACATCCTGATGACTCACCATGAGGTCATGCTGTTCATGGCAGGTGCCCCATGCTTGGTCTCCATTATGCCCCTTCCTGACCACCTGGCCCAGGACTCCCAGGCCAGCATCAGAATGTGCCAGGGCGCTATCCCAGGACAGGCTCAGACTTTCCTCATTCGGGGCCTAGCTTCCCCACTTCCTGGCTGTAACCCGGAGTGAGCTCCTTCACCTCTCCATGGCCCAGCTTCTTCATCTGTAAAACAGTAATCAGCCTGTGGCACAAAGCAAACAAGGTAACTCGTGTAAAGTGCTTAGCACGGTGGTCAGTAAGCATGCACAGCTTCTTACTTCCAGCACAGGCGTACCTGGTGCCCTATAAATGTTGCCCTATTAGCATTACTATCATCCTTCCTGGCCAGATGCTCTGGGGACCTGGGGATATGCATTTTGAACAAGTCTGCCTTGTTACACGGCCAGCATGATGCTGGTCCTCTAATGACCCCTGGAAATCACAGTTTGACCTTTCCTTTAATGACCCCTGGAAATCACAGTTTGACCTTTCCTTGTAAAGAAGCCCAGAGAGGGCGGGGACTTGCCCAAGGTCACCCAGCATGGCAGGATCAAAGCCAAGTCCTAACCTAGTCCGCTCGCCTTCCAGTCTGGAGAGCTTTCTCCTGTACTATAAAGGGACAGATTCCTTAATGTCATCTACTCGGGTTGCAATAAAAATTAACTACCCTGAATATGTCATCATCAGAGCAGGGACTCAGGGAGACAGACGAAATGTATCAGATGTGCTCCTGGGGCACAGAAGCAGAGTCTGTAGGGACTCTTTGGAAGGCCCCCTTCCCTATGGGGCCCCCCACCGTCTGCTGCTCTCCTCTCTTGTGCGGGGGGGGTGAGACCCACCACTAGACACAGGTGGGTGCTACACGGGACTGAGTGAGCAGAGCCGAGGATGGGGCTTGGCCCTTGTCCAGCCCAGGTCCTCTCTCCCTGCCCCTCTTTGTGCATCCTACTGATAGCTGCAGGGCCACTTGGGGCCCCCTCAGTTCTAACTCCGGGCCCAAGGGTAGTGTTTGACCATTAGGGGGGTAAGAGGTGAGTCCCCCTCTCCCAAGGCTGCTAGCACAGCAGCTGGGTGCTCCAGGGCAGGGTCCCTGCTATCGAGCCCCGTCTCTGCCCCAGGGATCTGCAACAAATAAGCTGTCATAGGCTCAGGTCCGGGGGACCCTCCCTCTGGCTGGAGCCCATGTTCCAGGAACTGGGTGGGGGAGGGAGAGACCCAGAGGGGGCACTGGGCTCCTGTTCAGATGGCAGAGCTGGGATCAGGCGTGTGTGTGTTGTGCAAGCCGATGAAGCGGACAGACATCAAGAAGGTGGGATGGGGGAGAAGGAGGTGGGAGGGGAGGGAGTCACTGACTAGAAGAAGAGCAGGAGGAAGGGGGAAAGAAGAGGAAGAAGGAACATGGCTGGAACGGAGGTAGAGGCCATAGTGCATCCGTGCCCTGGAGTACTATACGGCAGTGAAAAGGAACGTGCTCAAGAAGAGACAAATCTCAAAAACATAACGCTGAGAAACAAGCAAAATGCGAAAGAGGATTCCACCTACGTCGGGCTCAAATACAAGCAAAACTAAACTGAGACTTTAGGAGGACATAATGGGGTGATAAACTATAAGGAAAGGCCAGGAACTGGTTATCATACAAGCCAGGAGGGAGGAAAGCAGGGGGTCACGGTCAGGGAGGGACACAACAGGGGGCTCCAAAAAGGGGGCCCATTTTCGGTATTTTGATGGACGGGTGGATCCACAGGTTTCCTTTTCTATCAGTGACCACTGACCCTTGTGCTAAGTACCATAATTGAATTACTTTGTTTAGTCATTTGTTAGACTCCGCATTGATGATTTGGGCACTTTTGGGCAGGAATGTTGAATTTCACGATTTCCACTGATGACAAAAATGCTGAGAAAGAGGAGGAGGGAGGGGGAGGAGTGAGAAGAGAGGAGGCGGCTCCGGCGCAAGAGGGAGAAGGGGTTCCTGGGGCCATGCTTGGCTGGTACCACAGCAGGGCCCCGTCCCCCATCCGGCCGCGTTTGTAAAATGGAATAAATATTGACACGGCCAGGATGGTATTCAATTTGTCCTGATCACTGGGCTGCGGTGAGTTCTGACAGGACGCGGTGTAAAACAGCAGCCCGGGATGTAATTTCTACTGTCAACATGATGTACAGCGGACTCTGCCTGCGGCACCAGCGGGCGGGGGCAGTGTGGGCACAGGGTGGGGAGACAGGTGCAGGCTGGGGGCATCTGGGGTTGAAGGTTCTGGGCAGGCCAGCCCTGGGTAGGCAAGCAGTGGCAGCCAAGGGGCATGTGTGTGGATGTGTGTGTGTGTGTGTGTGTGTGTGTGTGTGTGTGTGTGCACATGTGTGCTCATCGCTTGCATGGCAGGCTGGGGCTTGAGAAGAGACCCAGGCATAGGGTGAACTTTGTTAGGAGGTGCTGGGGAGTGGGGAAGGGCATGGTTCCCGCTCAGAACCGAACGCAAGCCTGTCCTTCCCAGCAGTCACCAAGCACCCCCTTTGCCCATGCTCGTTTCCCTCCCCTGTGGTAGCCTGTTTGAATTCCAGATCTACCACCAACTAGCTGTGTGACCTTGGACAAGTCCCTCAACCTCTCTGAGCTGCTGTCCTTTCTTCAGAAATTTTGAAGAGAGCTGTGAGTTGGGGGAATTCAATCAGACCACTGACCTTAAGGTGCTCTGCATAGAACTAAGGGTTACCTCTTACGATTAGCTAATTGGATGGTAGCACGCCTGGCACACAGTAAAAGCACTATGTATTATGCTGTCTGTCCTTATTCTCCCTGACTCAGAATCTGCTCAACATATGCAACCTGCCTTCCTTTCTGCCTTCAATTCCTTAATCCACCAGGGCTGTTCCCCCAGAGGAGGAAGGCTTGGGACAAACCCCACTGGCTGCCACTGCCCCTTCATCCTTGCCAGAGGGAAGTGAGATAGTGAAGGGGAGGAGTTCTTGTGAGGAGTAGGTAAGGTGGCCCCCGAAGCAATAGAACAGTGCCCAGCTCTTAGCAGGTGATCGATAGACATCAGCTAGAACAAAACAAAAGCCAGAGTCATTCTTGATGTTGTCCCCCTGCGCGCACCCCCCCCCCCGGCCCTGCCATTCACTATGTCTGATCCATCACCAGGTCTGGTCTATTTGCTTCCTAAATATATCCTATCTGTCACCTCTTCCCCACTCCATGGTGGCCTCCCTGGTCCGAGCCCCCTCCTCCCAACTTCTGGCAACACTGTCACCACCTTGCTCACTGGTCCCCTGCTTCCTGTCCTGCACATCAGCTGTGTGGCCTTTAAGTGGCAGATTTGGTGATCTTGAAAACACAAATTTGATCACATCTCCTGTGCTCTATCCCTTCCCATGGCTCTTGAGCCAGAATCCAAAGTCCTTACGCTGCTTGTAAGTGGTCTCGCCCCCGACGCTGTGCTCTGGCCCCTGAGCTTTCAGGCCCTGGAATGGGGCTTTGCTGGGTCTGTTAGTCACAACTTGTTTGTCTTCTCCTCCTTAAGATTCAGCTCAAAACCCCTTTCTCAGGGGACAGCCCCTCACTGGCCCCATCTGTCCCTAATGAGATTGTGTGCCCTGCAAAGTGCAGGAGTTCTTATACTTTGTGGTTGTGGAACATTGTACATTTACCTGTGACATTACTGGATTAATGAACATCACACACACATACACACACAATGGAAAGCCATGGCCCTGGGACTTTGTCACCCACTGCTCCATACTTAGCCTCCAGCACAGTGCTTGGCATACAGTAGGCGCTCAATAAATATTTGATGATTCAGTAAGCAGACGAAGCAGAAGGAAACGGTGCCATTGAAGGACATTCTGGGGGAAGGTAGTGTGGCATTAACCAGGCAGCCCCATCATCTGCCCTTCTGTTTGTCCATCCAACCATGCATTCTTTCATCCATGCCCACATACATTCAGTAGTGCCCACTCAGAGCATGGCACAGAGGTATGGATCCAAGGGCATAGAGTGGTAATGGAGGTGCCCAGAGCCAGCAGGCAGGCTGCTGAGGCCAATCCAGGGAGAATTTGGTTCTGAGCCAGGGCTCTGATGAGCGAGCTCACAGGGGTCTGTGGGAAGAGGCAGAGAGATGGCACAAAGGAGAAGGCAAGTGGTCTGGGCATGGAGGAGTGGGCCAGGGTTGGGCATGGGGCCACAAAAGAGACAAGATTCCTGGCAGGGGCAAAGGCCCCTAGGCACGCAAGTAGAGAACAGTGTGTGGAGCCCCTGCCCAACAGACGGGCACAGGAGAAGACGCAGTGGCAATCACGTAGCGTGGGCAGGTCCAGATCTCACAGGGCCTTGGGCAGCCGTGGGTGGAGTGGCTAACAGTACAGGCTTTGGAGCTGACAGCCCAGGGCTCAAACCCCAGCTCTTTCTTTTTTTTTTTTAGTTTTTATTTATTTATTTGACAGAGAGAGATCACAAGCAGGCAGAGAGGCAGGCAGAGAGAGGAAGGGAAGCAGGCTCCCTGCCAAGCAGAGAGCCTGATGTGGGGCTCGATCCCAGGACCCCGGGATCATGACCTGAGCTGAAGGCAGAGGCTTTAACCCGCTGAGCCACCCAGGTACACCATCCCAGCTCTTTCTGCCTCAGTTTGCTCATCCGGCAAATGAGGGCAAAGAAGATTACCTGCCTCAAGGAATTATGCAGATGTGTTTTGAGCATGAAGAGCCCTTTGTTACTCTGGAGGGTAACTAATGAGTGGTAACTAACTTTATCTTGAAGGTGAAAGGCAGTCAGGGAAGGTTTTGAACTGGAGAACCTTCCAAACTGAGCTGGGCTTCACAAAAGCATACTCAGTGCTCAGCAGAGACTGGGGGCCGAGACTGGGGGCCCTTGGAGCAGGCTTTGCAGGTGGGGTGACCGTGTGAATGGGGTGGGTATAGCCCCAGCTGTGCTCATCCCCTCTCCCCTGATCTCCCACCTTTGCCCCCCTAGGTGACGGTCCAGCTACCAAGCCCAGAAGCTTTGGGAGGTCCCGACCCCGCACACCAACACACTGAGAGATGCAAGCCCACCCCACCCCAGCGGTACACTGCTGAGCTTAGAGGACATGGCATCACACCCACGGCCCCAGAAATAGCCCATGGGCTCAGCCCACACAGAGCAGACTCCCACCCGGTGCCTCACCCCACACTTATGGAGTGCCTCCAGTGTGCAGGGCTGCAGAAAACGCATCATTACTGACACAGAGGCACACGTGTGTTCACGCATGCCAGGGCACACCAGGCAATAACTAGTCTGCGCTCTGGTTCAGGGCTTCATGGTGCCCTCCACCTGGGAGGGATGGGGGAAGGCAAAAGAGGTGAGCAGAGACAAAGTAGCCCCTCGACAACAATGCCTCAACAGCTCCCGCATTGCACTCGGATCCCTTCTGGCCTGAAGGGAGAGCAGTGAGCTGGAGAGAGAATTTTCCCCCAGGGAGAAGACGGCAGCCAAGCACAGAGCTCCGGGCTCAGAATCCAACGGGCACAGTGCCCCTGGGGACTCGGACAGGGCAAACAGGAGCCAGGCTGCCAGGCCCAGCTGCTGCTGGCAGACCGGCCCCACCGCTGGAGGTGGGGGGTGGGGGGACCGCCCTGGCCCAGACGCGCCTTCACTCTTCTTGGAACGAGGTGTGCTTGTGGGCCCCAGGACAGTTGTTAAATAAGCACATGAGTGAATAAATGAATGAGTAGACAAATATCTGTGAAGCCTTTTACCTGGTCAGGACACCTGGTACAAAGTGGGGATCCAGTAAGTAGTTGTCAGGTGACTAGAAATGAGAATGATTGGGGTGCCTGGGTGGCTCAGGTCATGATCTCAGGGTCCTGGGATCGAGCCCCGCATCAGGCTCTCTGCTCAGCGGGGAGCCTGCTTCCCTTCCTCACTCTCTCTGCCTGCCTCTCTGCCTGCTTGTGATCTCTGTCTGTAAAATAAATAAATAAAAATCTTAAAAAAAAAAAAAGAAAGAAATAGAATGATGGTCAGTATTCTCCCATCAGCTAATATTACTGCCAGACACCATAGATTCCACCACGTGCCTCATCCCCATGAATCCTCACATGGACCCTAGGAGAGAAACATCATTAGCCCCATTTTTCAGATGAGAAAACAGAGACTCAGAGAAATGGAGCACATGACCAAGGTTAAACATGCAGTAACGGAACTGGGACTCAAAGCCTGGTCTGACTTTGGACCTCATCATCGTAGTTCCCCTGAGTGTTAAATCCTGCCCCAGAGAGAGGGGCTGGGAAGATTATCAGGAACTTTAGGCAGGAGGCAGAGGTGAGGAGGTCCAGGCTGCACCATGAAGTGTCCCCTGCTTTATGTTGCCTGAGGGTCACTGTGCCCAGCCCTTCTTGGTCTTGGCAGACAGAGAGGCTAGGAAATGAATGCGGATGGGTAGGATAAGAAGCCCTTCCTCTGTCCCCAGGGAGACAGCCAGATGACAAAGGAGGGCCCAGAACCTCTAGCTGGCAGTCATACAGCCTTGGCAGCAATGATACCAGGGTTTTGAGAAATCAAGAAAGGACACGCAGGCCACCCAGCCTAGACTCTGGAAGGACACAGTGTGGACAGTGACAGTGATGCCCAGAGCATAGATGAGGCCACAGCAAATAAGCAAGACTGGCAGGTCCTCTCTGAGAGGGAAAGAATGTTGCCCAAGCAGCTCCCAGTATCTATCTGAGGCAAGACCCTCCAGAGTCCCTTCCAGGGTCCAGCTCCGTGCTTGGCTCTGCCAGGCGTGTGTGGGAAGGAGCAGGGAGGGATGGAAGAAAGAAGAGTCATGGCTTCTGTCCTCCAGAGCTTGCCATCACAACTGACACCAAACCCCAGAGAAGACTCAGCCAGATGGGTCTGAGACAGTTCGGAGGAGAGAGAATGAGTCTGGAGAAAGTAGGAGCTGGAACTGGATCTTCAAGGCCCAAAGTGGGTAAAGCCAGTAGTTCAACAACATTATCCAAGCCACAGATTTGTACCATCCTTCTTAGTAAACCCCTGTAGTCTCTTAGGGGTGGTGACTTCCCTCGCTGTTCCAAAATAGCTGCTATAGCTCCAGCCATCACCTCCGCAGATGTGCAGAAAATGAAGTTTCTCCTCAAGCCATGTCTTTTTATGATTTTTTAAAAAAGACTTTATTTAAAAAAAAAAAAGACTTTATTTTTTTGAGAGACAAAGAGAGAGAGCACAAGCAGGGGGAGCAGCAGAGGGAGAAGCAGGCTCCCCATGGAGCAGAGAGCCTGATGTGGAGTTTGATCCCAGGACTCCAGGAAGTCAGATGTTTAACCAACTGAGCCACCCAGGTGCCATAAGGCATCTCTTTTTAGAGAACGAAAAACAATTCCCAGAAGCTCTCCAACAGTTATCCCTTTAGATCTCACTGGCCCGAATTGTGTCCTGTGATACTCTCTAAACCAATCACTGGTGGGGAGAGAGGAATGATTCTCCTTGGTTCAGACTAAGCAGTGTTCACAGAGGCGGAGCTGAGCACATGGCGAAGCTTGGGAGTGAATACTGAAACAAGAGAGGACTGGGAAATGAACTGGCTATTAGCAGTTGGCTAATCTATATTTCCCATCCCTCTCTTTTATATACCACAAAACCCTAGACTGCTCGGCTAGGGCTGGGGGCTGGGGGAGCAGGGAAAAGGAATCTTCAAAAAATCCCCAGAGGGACTGTCACCCACCTCCACCTGTGCCTCTGCCTCCCTGCTTCCCAGTCTCTCTTGAACGCACTCCATTCAAGCCTGCACACCCCCATGCCTCCAAACTAGCTTGGATCAAGGCCGCCCATGACCTCCATGTTGCTGGAACCAACGGTCAATTCAAATTCCACATCTGACTTGACCTGGCAGTAGGATGACCCTACAATTCATCATCTAAACTGGGAGAAGAGGGGGTGGGACAGTATTGGCAGTGATGCCGGGACCACAGACGTAAAGCTGGACAGTCACAGGCAAAGCTGGACAGACGGTCACTTACCCGACAGAGCAGTGTGCACAGTTGATGATCCCTCCTCCTTCCAGCACTGTCTTCAGTGCTTCCAGGATAACTCCTCTCTCCTTGCCGCGCCTCCCTCGCCCTTCTCTTCCCTCCTCTTCAGCCTCCTTCACACCGCGCTCTTCCCCTCCCCGATCTCTGTAGTGAAGGTGCTGCTTCTTCTCCACTTGGACTCAAGCTTTCGTGGGCTTGTCCGGTCTCATCTCTGAATACCATCCAAGTTCCCGGATGCACCCCTGCAGCCCGGCGCTCCGTCCGGGGCTCCTGACTCTAGGTGCCCTGTTCTGCCCCACGTGGCTACTGGATGTCTAACAGGCATTTGAATGGAACACATTCCATGTCTGCTCCGCCCATGGCCGCCTTCAGCCTGGGGAGAGGGAACCTCACCATTCCCCTTACTGAGGCGGCCTGATGACCATGCTTGGTTCCTCTTTCCCTGGCATCCCATCTCGGACCCACAACCTAGCCCACGGCACAGCTTCACTTCTCGGCACCTCCACTGCTCCCCCTTGGTCCGAGACACCTTCACTTCTTGTCTGCATTATTGAAACGGCCCTCCACCTTCCCCCTATTTCGGACACAATAGCTAGCCACAGTGATCTTTTAAAATAGAAATTAGATCATGTCATTGTTCTGCTCAAATCCTCTCAGGGTAGGGGACCCATCTCATGGTAAAAACCCAAAGGAGACCCTGCAAACCCTGATGCCCCCCTCCACATTTTCTCTGACCCCATCTCCTGCTGCTCACATCCCATCACTCCACTTCAGCAACAAGGGGCTCCTTGCTGTTCCTCCTGCACACCAAACATGCACTGACCTCAGGACCTTTGCACTTGCTGTTCCCCTAGCCTAGAATTTTCTTCTCCCAGTGATGTGCAGAGCTCCTTCTTCCCTAATTTTGGATCTCTGTTCAAATGTCACCTTAGCCATGAGGCCTTCCCTGACCACCTTCTATAAACTATTATTTATAACAGATGATT
>RCUC01132605.1:0-42352 GCA_003697995.1 Taxidea taxus jeffersonii
GCCCCGCACTGGCATCACCTGGACAAGTCACAGGCCCCCACCTCACTCGATCTAAAACCAGGCATTTCCTCCCGAGAGCTGCGGACCGGAGGCTTGTGAGGGTAGAGCTTGATCCCAGGCCTTTGCAGACACAGAGCACCTTCCGGAGGGCTGCCTCAGGCCGTGTTCCCCGAGTGGCTGGTAGGCAGGGCGAGACAGGCGTCTGCAGTTGTTTTGATTTGCTGTGTCAGCAGCGACACCCAAAGGGACGAACCTATAACATCTTTGTTTTAGGGTAATTTTTTTTTTTTCAAAGAGCCGGGTGGCGTATTGCTAGAATGTTCTCTTTTTATAACACTGTCCTTTTCTTCTTTTTTCCCGTTGTGCTTCCTCTCCTCTGTGGCTTCTGAATGCTTGCCCTAACAGCACTATTTCACTGATGCATGGAACACTTTTGATGCCTTAATTGTTGTTGGTAGCGTCGTTGATATTGCTATAACTGAAGTGAATGTAAGTAGCAAACTTTGTGTCCTGTGACGTGATTGTTTTTGTTAAGTCTGACGCTCAGGAAGGAGCCTAGAAACCTTATCCGTGGGTCTCTCTACACTCCAGAAATTCGGGCACACCTTTGTTTTGGAAAGACGAAGAAGGTCCTGTAGCCTCCCTTCCCCCGCTCCATCCTCTGTCCCTGAAAAAGAGTGGGGAGGGAAATTGGGAAATTTAGAGTGGCCATTTTGGAACCAAACATCATTTTAGAAAGAAGTTCTTAGGAACCCGTGAAGGGCCGGGAGTGAACTTCCGTGGTCGTGTGAACATTATCACTCACTAGTTGGGCAACCTCGGCCGGGCACCTGACTGCTCTGTGCCTCAGTTTATCCAGCTGCCAAATGGAGTTCATAACGTGTGCCCTGGTACCCACGATGGTTCTGTGAAGGCACAGGGGGAAGCTTCACAGCCACTCCATGAACACGTGGCTGCTGCCACTGCTGTCCTCACCTTTATTGACCTTTATTGTGTGCACCTCCGAGTCTGACTAGTGACACTAGGGAGTACCCCATGTCCTGGCTCCCTGAACGATGGTGATCTCATGGACCAGGGGAAGGAGGCCTGAGCGCGTATGAGGAGAGGGTTTCCATTCTCCTCTGTTGCACTTGATCGAACCCTTTAATAAGGAAACAAGTGCAGTGGCAGTGTGGCAGGTGGAGTGACCCCCCCCCTTCCAGAAGCATCCTAAGAACCCTCCTTCAGAATTAAGAGGCCCAGGAAAGGGGAGCACCGCCCCCTGCCAGCAGTTCTTGGATCTAACCCAGGCCTGAACCAGAAGGGCCTAAGGCAGGCAGAAATGGCTCTGCACACCTGGTCTGTCCCCAGTTTGTCAGCAAGTCTTAGTGGGTGTCCTATGTGTGTGCCCCAGTTGTGTAGAGCCCATGGCGGGGATGAATGAAGCATGGGGTGGGACTGCTGTATGGTGTTGGCTTTCTGCTCCATGTGGCCAGCTCTGCCCTCCTCCCCCACCCCTGGCTGGGAAGGGGCCTCCTCGCTCTGCCTGGCTGACATCTGCAGGATTGTACGGCCCATCCCGGTGTCCAGACAGCCTGTATCAAATAATGATGGTGCAGTGCCTCTTTATGCCACTGCCCTGGGGTCAAGCTAAGCCAGAGTTCTGGTCCTGGTTTAGGATTGATTTGTTGGGCCCAGGCCTCAGTTCTCCCATGGACCAGCTGGGGCAAATGATATCTGCTCTTCCTGCCTCATAGGTATGTCAGGGGGATAAACTGATGCAGATATTTGTGAAAATACTTACTACAAAATTTAAAGTATTAGGGAAATACCAGGCTATTATCCAAGTATAGATTTTCCATGTACTAACAAGTGAAATGGACTGTAAGACCTATCCACGAGAATGAGATGTGTATGCCTCACAACACCCCAGTCCATGCTGTGACAAAGTGGTGTTTTCCTTGACCCTGACAGGCATATCCCCCAACCTCTATGAGCCCCGATGTAGATAAATTCCACTTTATGTGAAATATCCCATAACTCAGTTATGAAATTGTCATTCATAACGTGTAAATTATGCTTGGTTATAAAATAATCTAATGCTAATGTCAGAACAGCAGGACCCTAAGTGGGCTGCCACGGCTCTCTCCTGAGTTTATGACTAGACATCTGCCTGCTTAACCATCTCCCGATGTAAAGCAGTTACAACCTTCATCAAAGTCTACTTACATGAAAATTCTGGCACAGACCCCTGTGTAAGTCAGAGATGGTCTGTAATTGAAATGAAAATAGAATAAACTGTACTTTCAGTAGGTCTCCCTGGAGTGCTCCATGCTGAAAGGGATGTGCAGGCGGTGGGCATAAATGCTGGGTTTCTGGGTACCAGGATGTGGCCGAGGTTTGTTCACTGAGCCAACAAGCCAGCTCTCCAGTGCCTCATCCCCCCCTTCCCACTGGCTGGTGGGGTGTGGCGCTAGTGCCCTTGGGTAGACAGCACGTACCCAGCTTTCTGGCTGCCCCTCCATATGCTGGGAGTAGGAGCACACCATGCCCAACCCCCGTGCCCCCGCCTTGCTCAGCAGTGTCTCAGATGTATCCTTCTTCCTGTGTTAGGGGTAGCTTCAAGGGTACAAAAACCCACACTGAACTTTCTAGTTAGCATTTGACTTTGGGGTGTCTGCACAAAACAGGCTTTCACTGGGCCTGTTTCTGGCACTCAGTGAGGCTTTCAAAATCACGCCAGTGACATTCTCCCCTGGTTAGATATAGCCTGAGACAAAAGCTCCCTCGGCTGGTGGCAAAACCAGCTGTCTGCCCCAGGCCAGTAGAACCCCTTGGGAGGTCTCAGCAGTTCTGGGCTGGGCCACAGTGGAGAGCATATGCTCAAAGCCACCTCACATTTATTCAATCTCTCAACACATGTGTCCTGGGCATGTACAGTTTGTCAGTTATGAGCACAAAGATAAGAGAGACTGGATGTCCCTAATGTCTGATGGTATAACTGTTAACGGTGGGGCTGTTAATTCCTCTAGCCCCTTCTCCCACACATGCCAGGTTCCCCAGAGGAGCAACGTACATCCTATCTCTGGGCTGGCCTTTCCCCCTCCTGGGTCAGCTCAGCTTGAACATCCTTTGTCCATGTTGGCTGTTTTTAGCTGCGATAAGTCATCATTTTTTGCAATATTTAACTTGCTGTGCTCTCTCCCCCAACCTCTGTTGATCTTTCTTTTCTTTTGCCTAATTGATTTTCATGTTGGTTTTATTTTTAGAAAATTGTAGCGGCAAGTATATATAAACATATATACGGTGATGTCGTTGTTAAAGCAAAAGCACTTTAAAGACTGTGTACCTGTTTGTGGTTTCCCCACATTTGGTTTTCACTGAGTTTCACAGGGTGTGCTGTCTATGGGTCGTGGTCATCTAAATTGTTTCCCAGCCCCTGGGTCTCAGTGTCCAGCTGGGGTCTGGGCCAGGGCCATCTTGGCCAGTCACATTTGCCAGCATCATCTTCAAAAATAATTGATCTGGCCTGCAAATGAGAAATCTAGCTTGCGTTTGTACTGTTTGCGAAAACATTTTGGATGGCCCTTTCTGTTGTCCTGCTTGATGCCCTCTTACCCCCCTCCTGCTGCCCCTGCCCATGTACCTCCCGCACCCCCTGCTCTGACAATGGTTTGATGGCTCTCATGGATTTGCCTTTTCCCATCTGGTCATAACATCATCAAGCTGCTAAAATGTCAGATGATGACTGTCAGGCTCATCTTTGCTCACCCTCGGATGCCTCTTGGTTCCTGGAATGGTAAAATGACCCAGCACCCCACTCTCCCTAACCTGGGCAGTATCTGTTGCCAGCACTGAGTCCTTTCCCACTCTCATTATTGCTGTAGAGGCCAAATGCTTTTGCAGAAGCCATGACTACCTTGTTCTTACTTACGGAAGAGCATGTGAAAAGTTAGCAAGGAGCTCCCTCCCAGGGACCAGGAATGGTCTCTGACCTTGTGACCGACAGCTGTACTCAGCTTCTGGTTGTTCACCCCTCTTTTCCAGATGCCAGCCCTTCTCTGGGGACCAAGTCACTGATTTCTGGACACAGGTTCAGCATTCCCATATACAAAAGCCCTTCCTCCCAGAAGTGTTATGTGCCAGGTCAGATGTAGCCAGAAGGGGCTCTCCCCACCCCCAAAGAGCAGGTTCTTCAGGATGCCTTGAGTTAACTGGTTTGCTTCCTTTCTGAAGTGGAAAACCACATCATCTAAGCCTTTCTGGGAAGAGAGGGGGATTAATACAGCAAGTGTAGACTGGTAACTTTGGTTGCACTTGGGAAGTTTGAGGATTGTTTGGCTCCTATATTTGCTGGGGGCTAACCCAAAATCTGCATCTCAAGAGCCTTCCTGAGAACCCTGTGAGAAGGGGCTGGAGGGGACGTCAGGTGCACCCCCGAGATCTAAGGAGACTTCTGGACCTGGGCATACAGTTTGGCCTCCTGTGGCTGAGGGCCTTCTCCCTGTGGGGTTCCCAGCTGAAGACTGTGGCCCTCAGGGTCAGAAGGAGAGCCTCCAGCCCAAGCCCAGAGATGGCACTGGAATCCCCTCTACTGAGGGCTGACCACATAGCCCTGCTGGCTCTCTTTGGAAGACTACCCGGGGGTGAACCCTTTCCCACTGTCAGCCTCTGAGGGCATTCTGTCATTCATCCCAGAACCACATAGGGCATCAACTTACCCATGTTCCAACCACAGCCTCCAAAGCCTGCTGGGTTTCCAAGCCTCCTCCACCCTCTGTGGGCAAGATGGAGATGCAGTTAACCCGTTTGCATCGTCTGGGTACTGAGCCCTCATCAGCTCCACAAGAACCCACTGCTCAGCTGTAACAGCTTGAGTGGGCTTTTCTAGGGGCTCCCCTCTGTATGGCTCATCCAGACTAAAAGGAATTTGTTGACATAAGTGACCATCTGAAGATGTGCCCAGCTTTACCCTGGCTTAGGATTGTAGTTCCCTATTCAAGCAGCACCTTAGAATCACCTGGGAGCTTTTAAAACTACCAATGCTCTGGCACACCCCAGTCCAAGGAGATAAGAATCCTTGGCGGGGAACCGGGCAACAGATTCTGCAAAAGAGCCAGCCACAGGCAGTTGGAATGTGCAGCCCAGGGTAAGAGCTGGCCTACCCTTTGCATCTGGCTGGCATCTATCGTTTGGGCAAAGCCATCTTCAGGGTCCTTCCAACTTGTAAGATATTTTGGCAACTTGCCCCCCCCCCCCCCAGTGCTGCCAGCAACATCCTGCCTGCAGCAGTGCTCCCTGCCCAGCATGGCACTGAGGGAAGAAGGAGTTGTCATGGGCTGCACTGGGGGTGCATGTGGCTTGGTGTGCTGTTTGTTCTGTCCCTTTCTGCATGTTGTGCTGATGTGTCCCTCCACAAATGCTGTCTCGTTCTCCTCTTCATTTTTTTTCTTAAGAATATCCAGGGTTTCAAGTTCATAGTCCAAAATGTGTCATACTTCAAAGGTATCAGTTGGAAAAGAGACGTGCACTTCAAATGTCAGTTTGGTCACTGACTTTCCCACATCGTGTGGGAGGGGGAGAGGTCCATCAGACTTGAAATGGAATGGGGAGGACAAACAGAAGGGGCTGGGGCCAGATTGTAGCCAGAGAGTGTCTTCCCTGACCAATAGCCCTCTTACCCTTGCAGGTCTAACACACAAGTTACAGACATCTCAACAGTATCACTGTAGTGTGCCCTGTCTTAGGCACACCTTGGCCCCCTTGAGCAGAGGCAGGCAGAGGCGTGCACGCACACACCCTCACATACTCCCACACCCTCCCACTCCAGCTGCATAGGTGAGATCCAAAAGCCTCATGCACGCAGCTTTAGGGAGATTGGGAGATAGAAGTTTGGCGAACTAATTCCTTCATTTGTTAAAGTCATAAGTTAAAACCATCATCTGCCCCTTTAAGATGTTCTTTGTCTTGAGATGAGAGAAAAGGGGAAAATAAAAGATGGTGATTGGGGCTTGGACCATGCCATTGGAAGGTTCACCTTCTGAGCATCCCGGGTGAATCAGGAACCCCTTTGAAACCCTGTCAGAACCTATTAGTTCTGGGTCTGTCATCACATTGCTAATTTCATTTCTGATAGGATGTGCCGCCAACTGCTTATTTTCCATGAATTTTATGTTTGGTCTCAGGAGGCAGCTCTTAATGAGAGTGAGAATTTGGAATGGAGCCCTTACATTCCATGTATCCCCAGGGAGGAGAACCACTCAGATCTGTGTGCGCATCTACGCCTGTGCATACGTCCCTTAGCTGTGCAGACACACCATGCAGTAGGTTCCCTAGAAACCCTGGGGACCACTCTGCAGTCCCAGGCCCCCAACCAGAGGAGGCTCATTCCTCTGTCAGCTACCAGGTAGACCAGCTACTTCAGTGGAGGGGACCCCCCCCCCAAAGGGAACAGAGAGGCTGTCCCTCCTTGTCTCTTGTTCAGCCCTCGGTTTTGTTAGAGCTTGCTTATAACCTCTCTCCAGTCTCTTCAACACTGAACATCTAAGAAGTGCCAGACTGCCTGCTGGGCACTGAGTGAAGCAAGGTCCCCACCTGAAGGGGAGGCACATGCCCACAGGGTGATGAGCACTGTGGCTCAGCCCCCTGCGTCTTGAGCTCTAGGTGCCCAGCCAGACGCTGGGTGAGATGGAAGTGCAGAAACTCAGGGCAAGCTGGTCCTCAGCTGCCACTTCCCAAGAGTCATACAGGGCTGAGTACTGTCTCCTCTGACAGTGGTCTGGGCTGTAGGCTGGGCGCTGAAGGCTTCTGTGGGGAAACCAGCCCCTCTACCACACCCATTGACTTGGTTTGCCCACCTCCTCAGCAGCCCTGCCCAGGTATGTGGCTCAGGAGGCACATGTGGTGTAGGCCGGTGTCAGTCTTGTTTGCCCTGTTTGGTAGATGACTCCTGTTCATCAGGGTTCTGAGTGGCCCGCTGCAGCATAGTTAGTGTCCTGGATCCACAGTCCTGCCTCAGCAGAGAACTAGCCTGCCCATGAGAAACAGGGTCCCACTCTGCATGTCTGTCTTTAGAGACAGCTGAGGTCTTGCAGCCTTCTCCTTTACCGGATGCCTGCCAACCTCAGAACATCATGTTCTCGGATGTGAATTAGAAAGTAATGTGTCTGAGTCTATATCAAAGCTCTTGAATGAGCCCACCCTCAAATCCAGGTTCAGATAGAGCCCCTGGCATTTTCTCAGGGTGCGAACAGCCATGTTGTCCTAAGACACCAAGCAGAAGTTTTTAAAAAGTGGGAAGGGGGCCCATCCTTCTGAACCACTGCTTCCTTTCCATTCATTAATACATTGTCAATCTTTGATTTCTTAAAGCCAACTGAAAGTGAAAATGTCCCTGTCCCAACTGCCACACCCGGGGTAAGATCAGTGATGAGTCCCCCGGGGCTGGGCCTTTTCCTTGACCATGCTGAGTTTCCCACTAGTGTTTTTGTATTCTCCATGGTTGTCCTTCCAAAATGGTGTCTGCGGTGGTTTGCATTCATCATCAGTGTCCAGTACTCTCCACCAGCCCGGCGTTCTCTTAACACACTCGACCATGTGGACATGCATGTGCTGTGTGGATGCAGTTTCCCAAGCCCTGTGTTGTTAGCATGTAACTCTTCCTTTCACATCATGCTTTCCAAGGTGAAAAGGCCCTAGAAACACATCTTCCGTTCTTACCTCTGTCACCTTTGTTTGCATCTGTTGCTGTTTTTCTGAAAGTGTTGCATGTTCTACTTTGCATTGGGTTTGACCTCTCCATGATAACCCTTCAGAACTCTGAAGAGAGCAATAGAATCTCCATCACCTTTTTCCGTCTTTTCCGAGTGATGCGGTTGGTGAAGCTTCTCAGCAGGGGGGAAGGCATCCGGACGTTGCTGTGGACTTTTATAAAGTCCTTTCAGGTAAGAGCCAGGCCAGGGGCTTTTCTGTTGCTCTTAAAGATCACATGTGAGCCAGCGAGTATCCTCTGTTGTGGAGGATCCCGACTCCCTTCTGCATGGCCACTGTGACCCTCTAGGTCAATAGAGGATATGGAACACGTGGCCCAGCTGTACTCAGTGAATCAGACAGGATTACTTGCTTAAAGGAAACAGAAGGCAGTAAGGACCCACAGTTGAGGAGAGGTGTAATGTTTTTAAGATGAATAGAGATGGGGAGTCTCCAAGCCCCTCAGTCCTCTCTGGAACACCCAGTGGTAGAGGGTGACATCTGAGAGAGGGCAGTTCCCAGCAGACCTCCCGTAAACTGAACAAACAGCTTGCCAGGACAGCTCGTCCTCCTAAGGCTGCCACAGTCCTATCTGTTGGCTGGTCTGGATCTGAATCAGAGACCACTCCACCTGAGCCAGCACACCACCGCCCATCTCTGCATTACCCAGGATCTGGAAAGATCATAGCACTGAGGACATTTGGGCATAAGCCAGGTCTCACTTGTCATCTGTGACTCTCCAGGCTGGTGCAACCTGGTTCTGGTCTATTTCTGAACCAGGACTGACCCAGCTTCTCCTGTACCTTTTAGTACCCCACCCCAGATATTCTAGTCTTCCAGACTGAATTAACTGGAGACGGGGTACAGATTCTTGTTTAAAATATTCGTCTGTGTAAGAGAGTTGTAGCTATGTATAAATATTAGAAAGTGAATCATGAATCTTTGTGACTTTTCAATTTGAAATAAACACATTGACAAGTGAAGCTATCCAAAGACACATAAAGAAAAAATTTAAGCCTACCACTACTGAGGTAACTGGTCTTAACATCCGGGGGAGCATTTTTCTGGTTGGGTAAGATTTTTCTCCTTGGGTAAATTAAAAAGGGATGGCATCTGGAGAAGGGGGTAGATCCAGAAACTCAAAGAAGGGAAATCACAGATCTTGGCAGTGAACTTGAGGTTGTAGGAAGAATTGGGGATGCAGCTCTGGGGGAGAGTGAGCAGGGCCTCACGTGAGCCTTGGTCTTGGAAAGGGATCAAATCCCAGACATTTGTTACTAATATAAAGTACCAACATTTTTTAGTGAACTGCTATAAAAATAGATTCATGCAATAATGTTATATTTACTTTAAAGGAAATTATTAAGCTTTTTCTTTTTAAAAGTTTGGCCACTGTGGATAAATTCGTTGCACAAAGTGGTAGTTCACAAGAACTGAGAAACAGTGCCAACAGAATTCTTAAGGATTCAGTAATCTAGGAAGAAAAATGCGTATAGGTATGGTGAGGAAAGCCTGGGACTAACCCTGTGGGGCCCTGATTAGCGGTCAGCCATCAGGATGGTGCTGCTACACTGGGCTGGGCAAGCAGTCCCAGATCTAGAGCTGGCACACAGTGGGAAGGTTTTTAGCCACTGGCTTTCTGATGACCTTTTGTGGATAAGGGAAGTAGATGCTTTAACCATGTGTGCTTGGCATTAAGTTCAACAGTCTGACCACTACCTGGAGGTGTACCATGTGCATAGACATCTTCTGTCACAGGACATGTTGTAGAAAAGTGGTTGAGGAACAGGGATGAGAGGACCAGGGGTCTGACCCCACACATATAGCTGTACTTAATGTTCTTAAGGAGAGCCCAGGTTTGGCAACCACCCAGCCAGCTCCCGTTCTTTTCCCTGACCCAACCCCCAATTCCTGTTCTTTCAGAAAGTGTGCATTTTTAAAAAAATGCTGCAGCAGTAGCCAGAAAGTGGTTCTTACCCTTGGCCACAGTAATTTCACTCCCAAGACCTCGCCTTATGCAGGCATGGATGATTTTGCACAAAAATATTCCTTTGCAGTGTGACCTACAATAGCGCTTGCCCCCACCTCAAACATGCCCACAAAAGAAAATGGAAGAGAGCTGAATATCCAGTGTTCTGGAATGGTTTGGTCAAGTATGATAATTTCACAGAGGAATCCAATGATGCATATAAACATTGTTATGAGGGCAATATGTCTGCCTTGACATTTTTTGTTTAGGGTCAGTGTAAATTACTAATGATGGTGGAAAACATACTCTGCCCATAGCTTCTTAACACTAGGTGGTGTGTGCATGCATGGTATACTCAGGACTAAAGTTATTATGCTGGCCTGGGGTTCAAAGAGTCCTCCTTCAAATAAATGAAACAAGATGGGATCACAAGGGAGACAAACCATAAGAGACTCTTAATCTCACAAAACAAACTGAGGGTTGCCAGGGAAAGGTAGGTAGGGAGAGGGTGATTGGGTTATGGACATTGAGGAAGGTATGTGCTATGGTGAGTGCTGTGAAGTGTGTAAACCTGGCGATTCACAGAACTGTACCCCTGGGGTTAATAATACATTATATGTTAATAAAAAAATAAAAAAATTATTTAAAAAAAAAGTGCTCCCTCACTGTTGATGGCCTTTCAACATAACCCAAGAAAGAGAAGCCTATGGCCCTGTATTGAGTCTTCATTCTACACCCGAGCAGTCAGTGTGGGGGAGGGGGGAGAGGTGGGCACTGAGCCAACTGCTTCCTTCTTCCAGGCACTGCCCTATGTCGCCCTCCTCATAGCCATGTTGTTCTTCATCTACGCGGTGATTGGCATGCAGGTGAGCACTAGTCACTTTCCCCCTGTGCCCCCTTTGCTTGGTAGCCCCAGATCTGTAGCAAGATGTGCCTTGGCCAGGGAGAATGGAAAGCCAGGGTCCTGATTTTCCAGGCAAGCGTCTGTGCCCGGGGCAGCCAGGCTCAGAAGAGCTGGGAGAGGTTGGGACGGCTGGGTTTAGTGGTACTCCTCACCCCCAATCAGGGCCTTGGGAGAATCAACTGATGGAGAATACCCACAGTTGGTTTCAGCAGCAGGAAATACGATACTAAGAGAAGCTGTGATTGTTCTAGTTTCTGTACTGATGTTACTAAGAATATATTTAATGATACAGAAGTCTGTTGATAGCCTGGAAAGTTATGTTTTATCACAGGCAGCTGTGATTCCTACTTGAAACCACCTGCTCCCAGATGCTGTGGGCGGGGGGGTGCTGCACTGGGGTCATTATTTGGGATGGGTAGCACCCTTTCAAATAAGAAGCATGAAGCCGGCCCTTCTGTGACAATGGCTAAGGGGCTACAGGATTCTTCCCTGCTTCTCCAGAGTGTGGAAAGGGATTGGGGCAACCTCCAGGAAGAGTGGGAGGTGGAGAGTGGCTTGCTGGACCTCTTGGGGGGGGGGGTCACTCTGCTACATGCTCTGCTGTTTGGGATGCGAGTGGCAAAGGTGGGGTGATGCCAGAGCCAAAGGCGTGGCAGTGCTAACTTATCTAAAGGCGTAGTAACATTTGCAGTTCACTAGGGATCTATTTGGGAGCTAGGAACTTGAGCCCCTGTAATTCAGCGTGGGATGCCATGTGCCCCAAACGGCCTTTTATGACCTGATGTTCTTCTACAAAACAAGAGCTGTCTCGGAGACCTGCAAGCTGCCCCGCACACACCACCGCCAGTTCGCTCAAGAGGCTTTGCCAGGTTCTTCTAAAATGGCCTGCTCTTCTACAAGTCCCACCGCTCACTTCCCCCTGCCCTTTCAGGAAAGGCCTCTCTCCTTTCTGTGGTTCACTGGCCCCCACTCTTGTCTTCAGCCTGATCTTTTGTCTTTGCACACTCCCGTTCTTTTCATTTCCTGGGGCTTCTGGGCCATGTCCCATCTGCACCTTTGCAGGCAGTGCTTCCTCTGCTCAAACACCCCACCCTCCTGCTTACCTGACTAGCTTCTACTGTGCCTTCAGTTCTGGGCCGAAATGTCACTCCTCCAGAGGCTTCTCCTGACCCCAGCCCCTGGCTGCAGATCCGTTCTGTGCTTCCCTGTCCAGCTGGATCATGCCAGCTCTCAGAAGGAGGGGTTGTCTGTCTGGTTGCCTGGTAGGAACTCCCTGAGACGAGGATGCACCTGACTTGGGCACTGTGCTCCCAGCGGTTAGCCTGGGGCCCGCCCCATGTTTGCTGAGCACCCCAGGAAAGCCCTCCTGGCTGTTGATCAAGCTTGTGTCAGTTCTAAATTCACATGTGAATGTTCTGTAGAGAGTGTTTTGGAAGGGAGGAGGTATTATTATTATATGTGGATTATTTCTGGTTTTTGGTTTTTGGTTTTTTTACAAAATCTCTATTTCCTTAATAATTTCTCCACCTAGATGTTTGGGAAGGTTGCTATGAGAGATAACAACCAGATCAACAGGAACAACAATTTCCAGACGTTTCCCCAGGCGGTGCTGCTGCTCTTCAGGTGACTGAGTCCCACAAGGGCACATCTCTCTCTGGCTCTGGGCTCCAGAGTGACTCAGGACACGTGCTCTGTTAGCACTGTAGCCCCTCCTGGTCGATGGTGGTGGCTTGTGTTTGTTTGTATTCTTGAACAGAGACCATAGCCTTTCAGTCAGGAATTTCACTGGATTGTGGAAACTACTATGGTCATTCAGACTGGCCATCTTAAGGGTTATCCCTTTGGAAGCTAGTAGGTCTACTAAGGTCACCAGGAAAATGGTCGGATACACACTTATACGTGGGAGCATCCACTTGAACACTCCCAGGAACATGGAAATTTAGCAGGAACAGAAAGGCCTTTGCATAGCCAACGGGAAACATCCAAGATGCACAGTTTCAGATTTTATAGGATTCTTTTTAACCCCAGTTAACTAGCTTTGTAAACAAAATGCCTTGAAGTGAGAGGACTTTCTAGAAATTATACAGGTAATTTCTGATGAGCCTTGTGATTAAATAGTGAGTCATTTAGAGTTTGGTAGTTTTCAGTTCTTTGCTTTCAAAAAAATTGAATGAGGATCTAATCAAGTTGTCAGGTGTTAGGTCATGAGAAAATTATTTAAGATTGTGACATGAACATTAAAAGAAGACACAAAAACATCCATTTATATGTAAAGAATTGATGTGCTTATATCAAATGATTTTTTTAAAGATTTTATTTATTTGACAGAGATCACAAGTATGCAGAAAGGCAGGCAGATAGAGAGAGGAGGAAGCAGACTCCCTGCTGAGCAGAGAGCCTGATGTGGGGCTCGATCCTAGGACCCTGAGATCATGACCTGAGCTGAAGGCAGAGGCTCAACCCACTGAACCACCCAGGCGCCCCGTCAAATGATTTTTTTTAAATCAAAGGGAGCTATAACAGGACCTTCACTCAGAGAAGTTGCATTTGAAAATAAGGAATTTCAATTTAGGGATTTTCACCAATTCAAACTGGCTTTTCCCCCAAATCATTAAGGTTTTGCTCTAATTACAAATTTTGTAAAAATGTCATGAAGGTCTAAGCTTCAAATCACTCCTTAGTCTACTAAAGCCCTTCCTCTTCTTAATCTAAACAAGGTGTGCCACAGGTGAAGCCTGGCAGGAGATCATGCTGGCCTGCCTCCCTGGGAAGCTCTGCGACCCTGAGTCGGACTACAACCCTGGAGAGGAGTACACGTGTGGGAGCAACTTTGCCATTGTTTATTTCATTAGTTTTTACATGCTCTGTGCGTTTCTGGTAGGTGATCACGACCGCTCTCTTTCTCAACTGACAGATGCTTGTGTAGCGTTTGGGATTCAGACCATGGGTGTTACCCTGTTGAACTGCTGTGGGGTGTCATATGTTGATGTGCACTCTAGACTTCATTTGGTGGTGGAAGGTTTTTCTCCAATAAGTGTGTGTTACTAGCACCTTCGTTGTGAGCAAGGGTTTGAGGCTCACTAACAGGCTTGGGACCATCACCACATCAGCTTCTCAGGGCTGCCAGTGTCTTTACAGAAGTTCCACAGTCACTGCACATAGCAGTAACTCAGCAGTGTGAGGCATTTGGTGGCCATGGAATTATAAAACTGCAATGTGCCTCGAAAAGGCCAGGTGACATGGCCCGTGCCTTCCCCTAGGACTTTACCAAAGCCATTTTGGAAAGTTGGAAGCCTGTCTTTTTCTTCAGCATTCTCCAGAAAGTTTTTATGGCCTCTCTCAGAGAAATGGGTTCCAAATGTGTTATGACTCTTATAATTAGGAGGCTCTTACTGGGGTCTAACCCCATCCATTCCACTACGGGTGAAGCAGCTCTGCTCTGATTCGCTTTTTTCAGATCATCAACCTGTTTGTGGCTGTCATCATGGACAACTTTGATTATCTGACCCGGGACTGGTCTATTCTGGGGCCTCACCATTTAGATGAGTTCAAAAGAATATGGTCGGAATATGACCCTGAGGCAAAGTAAGTTGAAAAAGCTTCCATGTGACTTGCATGGGCTGTTTCTGAAGTGTTGGCTGTGATTTTTGTAGAAGGTGGGCAGGACTGAAAATTCAGGCCAGACAGCTTTTCACTGGACCTCACACTGTACTCTGTCTTCAGAGGAAGGATCAAGCACCTTGATGTGGTCACACTGCTCCGCCGCATCCAGCCTCCCTTGGGGTTTGGGAAACTGTGCCCACACAGAGTAGCCTGTAAGGTAAGTGTCCTGTATTGTGTGTCTGATGGCCTCTCTGCAGGGACTCCCTGCTTCATTCAACACACGCTAAGTGGCATTCTGCCAACCTTTCCATCAGGGGCACTGGGGATGCAGAGATGAATCCTGTGTGGTTCCTGTCCTGAGGAGCTATCAGATTTGTAACTCTTAGGACACCCTGTCAGCCAACAGTAACAATAGGAAGGGGATTATGTCACTAGATGGGCGGATGGAAAGGTGATATTTGCATCAGGTCTAGAAGGACAGAAGTGGGAGGGCATTGCAGAAAGGGGACACAGGTCAGATGTGGAGATCGGAGAATGGCCATCCTGTTGGCACATGGAGAGTCACTGGTGTGGCTGGAATGTAAAGGAAAGTGGTGGGGGACTACAGGCGCGAGCTGAGCACAGCTCCAAGGAGCCTCTGTGCCTTCTGAGTCCCACAGAAGAAGCATCAATAGCGTTTCATGGTGTTAAGTTGCCCCTTGGCGATGGGAGAGTAAACAGGAGACCACCCAGAGAGCTGCTGGAGTCACCCAGAGTGAAGGTGGTGGAGGTGGGGACAGAGGAGAGCAGAGCTGGAAGGTGTGCTTAGGAAGTAGGATGAAGACATGGTGCCCTGGATATTTCCTAGCTCAAGTGACCGTGGACATGGTGGCATACCCCTCTGCCACCATAGTGCCTGTCCCCATAAGCCATACATCAGTGGTGGCCTCTCAGAGTTGGGTCCACATCTCCTGTCCCACCCCACCCCACTTCTGTAGTTTTCACCCCAGACCATGCTCTCTGAGACCTAGCTGAGATTTGTTGTTCTTCCATAGAGCTCCCAGGGAACATAGTAGCAATAGAAGAGAATTCCCCTTTCTGAAACAGACATGCAAGATTTGCTTACAGCAACTGCCCCTAGAAATCCAGCCAGCGACATAACAGCTGGTCACCTCTCCCCACGGGTCTGAGACAATTCTGGGTTCAGCCATTTTACCCAGTGTTGCTGGGCCAGAACCCAGGATAACAGAGTGGAGTCTACAGTGTACTGCAGGCTTTCAAAGAAATCTTTGGAGGAAAGCTCATTGTTCTCTGCTCCAAAGGTCCAGAAAACCACATTGGCGGGTCCTTGGGCCCTTGCCCACATCGTTGCTTCTCTGTAGCCTAGACCCTGGATGAAGGTACAGAAAATAAGTCACAGAAGTTGACTTTTTTCCATAAAAATTTCAGTACCAACCTCTTTTATGCTTTCCAAAACTAAGATGGGCTCCAGCTCATGGCTGTCATTTTGTGTTTACATTTCCAGACTCTTATATAAAGGACCTACGCATCCTTGAGGCACAATGCAGTCCATTTTGCTGGTTCAAGAACTTGCCAGGGAAAGCAAATGGACATGCAGTCTCTCCTGGCTGCCTGTGCTGGGTTTGGAGACGGCATGGTTGATAGTAGGACTAGAAATTTAGGTGGAATGAGTCATGCAAACGTGAGATTCTAGTCCCTTAATAGGGAAGAGAAAAAGTGTTAAAAAATCTCTTAGGACACTTTGCCAGCCCAAAGTAAGAAATTTGGAACCATTAACAATTACAAATACCACTTACTTAGCTCTGATTATGTGCCAGGCATACGCTGAAATCTTTGCATCCACGATTCCCCTTAATCCCAGCTGGGTGTGCCATCTGCATCTGCAGGGGAAGTAACCAGGGCCCAGAGAGGGTGTCACTCCCGCAAGCCCCCTCCTCAGCTCACAGTGCTGGTGTTCAAGGGAACAGAAGGGAGAAGAGAAGCAGGAAGTGGGGGTCCTGCTCTGAAAGACAAGACAGAGCAACTATGTGGAGTTATAGAAAACACTACACAATGGTCCCACCAGAGCAGGGTTCCCTAAAGGACACTCCCTGTGTTAGGAATGGTGAGGACCCAAGCCCCCAGACCCCGTGCCTGGCTTGTTGTATCTGTTGTATTGTCTCACCCTCACCGCAGCTTTAAGGATGTGCCCAGAGGGGAGGCCTGACCCCAAGACGCGGGGAGGGACAAAAGAGCGTCCGGACAGTCAGGTCTTAAACAGTTGAGGTTAGAAACAAGCAAAGTACACCATCCACATGCCAGCATGTATATTTCATGACTAAAGCCTTGATCTGTGTCAGCTCCGAGTCCCCCAGATGGTAGGTCCTCCCCAAGGAGTTGTGGAATTGAACTGTTGACTAGAAGGCGTCAAGGGATAAACAGAGAATCAACACCAAAAAGGGACATGGCTGTCATCCATCATTCGCCTTCTATTGAGAAACTTCTTCTGTTTCCAGAGACTAGTGGCCATGAACATGCCTCTCAACAGTGATGGGACAGTCATGTTTAATGCAACCCTGTTTGCTTTGGTTCGAACCGCTCTTAAAATCAAGACAGAAGGTAAGCATTCCTGGGACAAGAGGGGAGGGATGCCTTATCCTACCTTGTGTTCTCCCATCTGGGCCTTTTCTTGTCGAAGGGGAGGCCCTGAGAAAGTGGGCATCGAGTGCTGAGCCAGCTGGCTGTCCCTCCCTGCCTGTATGTTTCACTTTGTCCCAGAAAGATTTGCAGTGACTCCTGCCATTGCTCATGACAGGGTGGGAGAAATGCGGTGGACAGAGGGGGGCTAGGGCAGAGACAGGACCACCACAAATCTGCTGTGTGACCTGCAGAGAGGAATTTCCCGGTGCTGAGCTCTAGCTTCTTTCTCTGTTGAAAAGGAATAAATATGCGCTTGTCAGGAGGAGTCCTGAGGCTGAGAGGAGAGGATGTCTGCAGGAGCCCCTCTGCCCGGGGAGGAGGGGGTGGAGCAGAGAGCTGGCATCGGGGACATTATTAGCCACAGCATCTCCTCCACTGAGCTCAAACTGCATTGGTCTTCATGGCCACACTCAGGCCTGGAGGGCGGCTGCTGGGGTTGGCTCAGTGATGATGTGAGAGTGAGACAGCAGATTGCAGCAGGTTGGGGAGTGACAGGAGACAGGAAAATGGAGGCTGTGAAGGAGCCAACTCTTGACGCACTCCGTGGATGAGAGGGAAGAGGGGCCAGCAAGGCACTGCTGCAGTCTGCAGACGGCTGTCTACCAGCAGCCTCGGAACACTAGGTGAACCTCTGCACGAAGCCAGTCTCTCCAAGCTCCCAGTCCCCCTGGCAGTGTGCTCACCCTTCCCTGGCCAGCCTGTCACCGGGTGAGGTAGAAGGCAGGGTGGTCTTAGGGACTGACAGGTTAGCTGAGGAGATAGGCTTCAGCCCATATAATAAAAGACCAGATTTTTGAGGTGCTGACCAGTACCTGCAGTAGGAATTGAGAGAGTCTCATGTGGGTGAATTGGAGGCAGGGTTTGGAACAGGTAGTGGAGGAATAGAAGGCATCCTAGCTGGGGGCAGTGGGGAGGGATAGGCCTTGGCTAGGAGGGTAGGACGAGATCAGGCTGCATAGGCCTTGAATTCCAGAATAAAACACGCTTCCCAGTGTGGAGTGACTGTCCGGTAGAAGACTCACCAACTACTTGCCTGTGACTCCTCCGCTAGAGAGCCCTGGGGGAGGGGAGCCCTGTCTTGTCTGAAGGCTCTGCTCTAGGCCAGGCTGGGAAGGAAGCAGCCCTGGTGGGAACAGACAGGAGAGCTGGCTGAGAGAAGCAAGGCTCCTTTTCCCCTCTTGCTCTTTGAATTCAGGGAACCTGGAACAAGCTAATGAAGAACTCCGAGCTGTGATCAAGAAAATCTGGAAGAAAACCAGCATGAAACTGCTTGACCAAGTTGTCCCTCCAGCTGGTGGTCAGTGCAATCTATTTTCTAAGTGGTTCTTGACCTTACATTGGTTTTAATGCAAGGATCTCCAGCAAGCCCAGAAGGGGTTTGCAGAATGCTTTACATATCTGCTGGAGCATTTGGGCCCTCAGCTAAAGAAGGCTCTTTGGCCTTTTGGTGTAATTCTTTAGGGTAACAGGAAGACCATTCCAGACAAAGGAGACGCTTCAGTGGGAAGGAGACCCAAGACCCAAATGGCTAGGGCAGGGGTTTTCTGGTTGGCGGAAGAATTACCGTGGGAGAATGAGCTTACTGTCTCAAAGAGCCTGTATTTTTTCAAACAAAATGAAATATTTAAAATTAGTTTCCATTTATCCTTCAATGTGTTCTTGAAAATGTCTCAGAAAAAATAGTTTTCAGAAAATGGTATTTTTGAAATGTTCTCAAGACTAAGTTTACCATCATAATTACCAAAAATGTCCCTTTAACTGGAGTTTAGAGTCAGAACTAACAGGCATGCTTATTTCCTTTTGTTATTTGTCATAAAATAACGGACTAAACTTTTTCAGATGTATATATATATATGACGCACATATATATGATATATATACTGTTTTTCCATTTTTTTTAAGTACGCCGGACTTAGATGTTGAGGTGGTTGTTTCGTGACTATTTTATTTTCACGTTTTAAAGGTGCAGGATCCGTTCACTCCGTGCCACAGCCCAGTATTCTAGCCACCCCTAGCCCCAGGCACATGTGAGCATTCAGTGTGTTTTGTAACCAAGCCCACTTTTCTAGCATCACTGCTCCTGCAACTTTCGGGATTGGTCGGGTTCAGGGCTGGAAGCCGACTCCAGGACCCCAGGCCAGGACGGTGGCCAAGGCCTCTCCCTCTGAGAAGGTGACAGTCTCTGGCTCTTGGGAGACAGAGAGAAAGAGAGAGAGAAGCATGGTGGCCAACTGTGCTCCCCAGCATGAAGCCAGAGCAGTGTGAGCTTTTGTTGCTGGAGGGGGTCACCCCTAGCTGGTGTAGCCAACTGCTCAAAGCCGGGGGAGACGGCCCCAAAGAAATGATAAAGAGAAAGCACACACGGAACGCCCCCAAAACCAAAGAACAGAAAACCCCCAGCTCCCAGCTGGAGCCCACAGCCCCCCACAGGAGAACTGGTACTGCACATTTAAAACGACTCTTTGGTTTCATTTTCCTTGCAGCTGCGCACCCAGTGCTCGCATGGCTTAGATAAATTGCTTTTTAAGACTGTTGTAACAATGTGCTTGAGCTTTTTCTGCAGCCTCCATTCCTTTCAAGTCTCACTCTTTCAGAATATTCTGAAGCAATTCTGTTTTAGGGTGGTGGCATGGAATCAGGGTTATCTCTTGGCAGCCGTATTCCCCTACACTGTTTCTCAAATCCAGATGCATGCTTCAGAATAGCGGCTGCGCGTCCCAGTAAACCCAGCCCTCCACCCCCCTACCCCCCACCCCCAGTCCCGGGGCTGGCCTGTCCTGCCCCAGCCCCTCTCAGCTGACTGGCCCCCTTGTTCACAAATCAGTCTCACCCAAGCGGAGCATAGTTGCATTATTGTGAAGCTTTCTTTCTTTTAATTAGACCAGGAGAAAATGTCCAGAGTTTGGCTCACCATGCTAGCGCCCTCAAAACAGATCAACTTTGAGCTCTGCTAGACTGCTAGTAAAACATCCCTCCACTTTCTTAGCCCGATAGCTGGGCCTGGCCTTTTCTCTGCATTTCTTAGGAAGGATTGGGGTTTAGGATGACAGGTGTTTATCCATTTCAAAATGGCAGCAGGAGGCATAGTGAAACCCAAGGAGAAGGCCCTTAGGAGACGACATGCCGCCCTATTGGAGCATGTCACCAGGTTGGTGCTCTTCTGGGCCAGACCCCAAGTGCCACCACACTGGAGAGGCTCACAGCAGGCAGGGACTCTGAGGCCACCACTAACACATTCTGTAGGAGTGCGTGCGCGGCAGGGTTTTCAGCCTGCATTCTGCCAGTTCTTTGTTTCTTCTTTTCTCTTCCCGTAGACTCGTCAGTTCCCAGCCTTGCCCACGTTGTGGCACAGCTGGAAAATGGGAATAGTTGTTCAGCCAGCAGATGGCTAGCTCCCCGAGGCCGAGGGGCTCAGTTGGTGTGAAGTGTCAGGACCTAAATGGTCTGTCCGCCTCTCCCCTCCTTGCCCATGGGCAGTGCATCATTAGGCCATTTGCACCAGCCTAGGACAGACACAGGACATGGTTTCACATGCTACCCAAAGCCTTCATCCCTTTGGTGGTCCCTATACCACTGCAGGACTTCTTGGCTGTGGTTTGGGAGGAACGCAGCTCATGTCTTGAGGCCAGCCTCCCCAAGGCACCTTCTTAATCAGTTAGCACGAGTGGCTTCTGACAGGGCAGTGTGGGGAGGTGCATACAGCAGCATACAGGGACGGTTCCCACATGGGCACTGAATGAACCCCACCCAGGGTGCATTAGTGAATGCATAGGGTCCCAGTGGCCCCCGACCCATCATGTTCCACATCTATTTCAGTGGATGCCACTGACGGCAGGCTGCCAGCTCACTCTCATCCAGCCCAAGCACTTTGGACTAGCATGGACTAGCACTTTTACCCTAGCATGGGGCTGGGTACGTCCGGGCCTCCTCTTGGGTCATGCTCACGGCTCCTCTAAGAGATGTAGCCCTGTTTACAGATGAGAACACAAGCCCCTTGCCCCAGATAAGCCTGCGACTCTTGCAAGGGCGGCCTGGGTACAAGCTCAGCTGTCCTAAAGCCTGAGGGCCAGCAGCCCTTCCTCCTCCCATCCTCTACAACTCCTGGGGCCCTGAGCTTCCTGCCCAGGGACCACTGCAGATCTGGGGACAAGCACCCCAGGGAGAACAGGGCTGGTGGAGGCCCCTGGGCAAACGCACTGTGGTTTACCATGAGACAGCCAGAGCCTCTATTCTGCCTCATGCATCACTTTTAAAACTCTCAGCGGAGTTCCAGTTCCCCAGCAGTCCATGCTGGAGTTGTTCCGAACAAAGCAGAAATAAGCTCAACTTCGGGGTTAGTTGGAGCTGTCGCTTGCACTGCCAAAAATAAGCAGTTCTGGATTACAGAGAAATGGCATATGGAGGCTATTGGAACAGAATCACAGGGGCACGTGAAAATCTGGGTTTGCAGCCACTTTCCTGAACCTTCCTCCTCTTCTGAGCTTGTCTGTCACTTTCTGAGGTCTCTGTCTTTATCTCGAAGCATCGGGATTTGGATGGTTAATTGCTCTTTGGTGTTCGTGGTAATTACACATGCAAATCCCTATGTGCAGGGGTGAAAATAGGACCCAGGAAGTCTTTTTTTGTTTTGTAATTTTTATTTTCAGTAAATAACCAAGACAGCACTCCATAGTGTTACTAATACGCTGCTCTGATAAACTCATAACAAACATATCGTTTTCTGCAATTTTGAGTATCAGTTCATGGGACTGACTCTAATTTTGAGCCTTAACTGCTTTGCAAAACCTTGCTTTTTGCTAGATTTAGTCTCCTGTGTCCTCACCCAGAGCTCAGTGCCCTGGGCGCTGTCCCACCCTGCCCCCTGCCCCAGCCCCCAGCGAGAGTTGAGGCTCCTGGTGCAAATGTGCTGATTCGGGAGAGCTGTGTCTGGTCTCTCCGTTTAGATGATGAGGTAACCGTGGGGAAGTTCTATGCCACTTTCCTGATACAGGACTACTTTAGGAAATTCAAGAAACGGAAAGAACAAGGCCTGGTGGGAAAGTACCCTGCGAAGAACACCACCATTGCCCTACAGGTGAATTGTCCTTTTGTTTTCTTCTCTTTTCACTAACCATTTTACAAGCTTATTTGAAATACTAGAGAGCTGGCTATTCATGGTTGAGCAGTGCCACAAGGATTTTGTTTAAACTGAGGTACCGCACACCCCCCAAAATGTGGACTAGCCATTTCTGGGCTATGAGGTAAGTGCCCCCCCTCATTGCTTTGTCTGTTGTGCCCACACTGGCTGTGGCCCCCGGGTGGCAGGGCCCCCAGGACAGGGGTGGAAGCCCAGCCCTGGCAGGCCCCAGGGGGCCAGCGGTGTCTTGTACCCTGTCTCCTCCTGGCTTCTCCAAAGACAGCGTCCTTAGGCAGGCCCCCTCCTCCCCCTGGCCCTGGGCTCATGCCCTAGCTGCCCAAGAAACAGCTTTCCATCTGAACGCAAGTGCTTTGTTTTGTTTCTGTTTGTTTCTTACCCCACTGCTTGTTGGTTTTTGGTCCATTTCAGTGACATCCATCACCTTCTGGTGTGCGTGCATGTGTGGATGGGTGTGTGTGTGCATGCACGTGTCACAGTGTGTCTGTCTCCGTGTGTGTTTCCTGATGGCCGTGAGGCTTGCTGTGCAAACGCTGCTCTGTGCCCAGGCCAGCCTCTGGTCCTTTTCCCTGTGCCAGCCGCAACCTGACCCCAGGCTCCTGGAGTGTGGATGTGGCTTACAGGAACTTCTGGTTCCAGCCAGGGTCCATTTGCATTCGAGATGTAGAATCCTAGGTAAACCCAGATCTCTGGCACTGGAAGCAGGTGTATGGAAGAAAGGGGTCCCTGTGAAGCTTGAAGGAAGAGGGACAAAGAAGGGAAGTTCGTGAATAAGTGTTGGCAATAGAGAAAGCAGGGTGAAGAGAGAATGAGATGTTAAGAACAGGCAAAAGGGAACTACAGAGGTTGGCAAACTACAGGAACAACTGTCCAAACTAATCAAAGCCCATCCTCTCTTGCTACCCAAGTGTCTGAAGTCCATCACGAATAAGATAGAGTTTTTTCCGTTTTCATTTGTTCATTCTAAAATGATTTTTATGTCTGTTATCGTCATGAATTTTATATTGGGCTATATAGGGTATTAGCAGGATTCAGCATGGAATAGTCCTTCACCTTTTTCTGGAGAAAAATGCTCAGCATTGTTTTGTGTTCCAAGAGATGGTGCAGTGAAGGAAGGGCCTGTCTGTGAGCTTGCTGTGAGAGAGGACATGAATGTGAATGGCCATGAGTGAGGGCATGTGGGTGCATATGCAGATGTTGGGTTAGTAGAAGTCCTTCATGAGGGCACCTCTGCTCTGCCCAGACAGCCACAGAGCCAGGGGAAGCAAGAATGCTCAAGCTAGCTGAAGATGATTTCTGATCTTTATTTCTCTGATCATCTGTCCTAAAAGTGGCTCAGTGAACTATGGGCTCAGTCCAACAGCCCATTGCTGCCTCAGGTTGTGGAACTTGTGAGTAAAACTTGCCCTTCCATCCCCTCCAATCTGTAAAAGGGATGGCCCTCCCTCCTGACCACTGTTCACGAGTAACCTTAGAAAGACAAAAGCAAGCTGGAAACATGTGTTTGTAAATCTGAACAGGCTTGTGGTCTATAGACTCTTGAGGGCAGCGTGTCCAAGTCGGGTTCAAGGAGAAGGTGTAACAAATGCCCTTCTGAAGGTGCTTCCCTAAAGCGGCCCTGGGCCTGGAGTTCTAGACGGGCTGGATTTCCAGTGTCATGGTCCCCTCCCCCTGCAGGGAACTGTCTGATGTTCTCAGATTCTAGGTGGTGGGGTCGGTAGAACTTGATGACTTTTCTCAAGGGGGATGAATACTCTTTCATGGATGACTAGGTCATAATTCCCAGTAACCAAGTTAGCTCTGTGCTAGAAGACCCTTCTGTCTTCTGGGGAAGGCATGCATGGTGACCACATGAGCAGAGTTCTCCCTTCCCTGAATCCCCAAGATTTCCCCATCAGATGGCTTCAGTTCCTGCTCCAGCGGCTGGACATAGTGTTTTGATGTTTTAAAACCTGAAAACCAACACATGACTAAGTAATTACCATATTTCATGGATGGGCTTCCCTGAGTCTCTAAAGTTGCAGCTTCAAATGGTGCTAAAGCTGCCTTTTTAAGTCATGAGGTAAAAGAAACTGTTATATCGCGTTACAATAATATTTTTCTCCTCAACATTTTTCATTTTGTTTTGTAGAAAGAGTTTCATTTCCTTGGTGAAATTAAACATTTCCTGTTAGATGATGATACCGGCGCATCTTTACCCGGTTCTGTTGAGAGTTGAGGCTATGACTATAATTTATGTTGAGTACACAGCCTAGAAGATGAAGTTGTTGGTAACTTTGACAGATAAATTCTAAAAGTATATTGGATTCCAAAGCAAACATTAAAAATAGGAAATTCTGGTCTCCTTGAATCATAATTCTAATTAAATTTTTGGCATGCTCTGTTCTAGAAGTGGCTTTAAATGTGATTTGTCACTGTATGTTTAATAAGCACGAGGAGGTGCTTCCCTTCTGTGTGATGAAACATTCTATGATGACATAGTAGTTAGGGACACGGGGTCGAATGGCAGTGGAACCCACAGTGTCCCTAGGACAAGGACACAGATGTGCAAGGAAACCCCCACACAGGAGCTGGGTGGCATGAGGTGCTTCTCCCCATGCCGGGGTGCCGAATGGCTGACAGATGGCTTGCTCATGGGAGGTGGAGTGTGAGCGCAGACGTACGACCTAGGCATGTGCGTGTTTGTGCTGCGGAGAGTGCAGTCTGTCTGAGCGGGATCAGGATTGGTCCACGTTCTCTGCTCCCCATGGAATTGTTCTCAAGGGCACACAGATGCACTGGAGTTTCCAGCCCCAGGGGCTCCATCTGATCTTCCTCTGTTCAGACCTCCTGCGGTATCCCCCTCTACAAGAAGGGGATCCTTGTGTGGGGAGGAGCTCAGCACCTAGTGTCCTCTGGCCTCTGTGCTCTGAATGAGTGTGCAGTTCCCATCTATCCACCCATCTTCATTAAAGCCAGCCTTCTCTCTAACCTTCTCCTGAGGGTTCGGAGAGAAGCTGCATCAGCCTGCCTTTTTGTTTTCCTCACCACCCACCCTCCCATGTGCCATATATTCACTTCAGTTTGACCCCACATTTGCTCTCCCTCCATTCCTGCTGCATCAAGTGACCTGCGGGTTTCCGCCAAGAGCAAGTCAATAAAGGAACACAGCTCTGCAGCCTTGAAAATGCTCAGTCCCCTTCCTGTCAAACAGCAGTGCCCCATCAGATCTCCCAGATGTAAGATGCAGACATGAATTAGTCCAGTGTCTCATGGAAAAGGAAAAAAAAATCCCAAAGTGGGAAAAGTTTTGTTCATTTCTTTTTCTTTCAACACTCAAGGATTCCCTTTATGCCAAAGATACTCTGGTGAAATCTGAGGAGACAGTATCCCCCGGTCATCCCAGATGGGAGCCTGCCTATCTGTAATGACAGGAAGACTTAGAGGAATAGTCTTTCTCACCTGTTTGGAGGTTGGGTTTAAGGAGGAAACCATTATTTCTAGCTGGTAAAGAGTTAGGTGGTTAGGTTTTCTGTGAAAACCTGCACTGCAGCCAACAGATGGTGTTGTGGGTGGTCGAGTGGAAGGGTGGGTCGTATAAAGAATCTAGCAACTCTCAGTCCCCGATGTGCCCTGATGTGGCCACCTTGGGGAGGCTCGGCGCAGGAGGAGAGGAAGACACGCTCCGCAGATGTTTAATCTGTGGAGTAGCAGACTCCTGTTAGTTACCTTAGTTTAAAAAGTAGCAAGGTATTTTTCTTTTTTTAAAGCATGAGTCCATTTCAAGCCATAAAAAGGCTTTTTTTTTTCTCTTTTAATCTGAGAACAGATACTAACAGATGAGATTTCACTGGCTGATTCATTTGTTTCAGATGCTTGAACGGATGCTTTAGAATTTTCTGCCTGAGCTACAGCACCAAGCTCTTAGTCGGAAGGCGTTTATGGCTAAGGCCTTGAAAGGGAAAAGTCTCAAGTGGGCTTATTTCTACTGAAACAGCATTTCAGGAGAAATGCAGGAAAAAGCAAACCCAAGGCCCCAGGGAGACCCCTTCCAAGCAAAGCACTCCTCCAGAAGGTGGAAGCAGGGTCGTGGCTCACCTGCAGAGCCATGGCCTCCTGTCGCGGATGCTGCTCCCGGTGGCTCTTTTTCATGGAAGGGAACGTGCAAAAGGCTTAACAGTTTTTCCCTTCCAAGCAGAGACTCAGAGAAAGGGAGAGAGAGAGAGAGAGAGAGAGAGAGACAGAGAAAGCAAAGGAGGGGGGCAGCCGCCCCACAGAGAAATGAAATGAACACAACTTCCTGACGCTGGCCAGTTAAGAAAAAAACAAAACAAAACATAATAAAAAGATGAAGTAGACCTGCCTAAGGTGGGCAGCTGACTTCGTTCCAAAGTCCTGCATCCCTAGTTTGCCTGAACTCCCAAAGACTGGCAGGCCCCTTGGCACTGAGCTGACAGAGTTCCTTTTATATGCCAGTCTGCCATGACCTCCTGACCCTCCGGCCCCCACTCTCTGCAGTGACCCAGTTGAGAATGCTTTGGGAAGTGGGCAGGCCAGGAAGCTCAGACACACCATTGAAACTAACACATACCCCCGCATGCCAAAACCAGTCCAGGTAACACCTCAGGTTCCATCTTAACGTGTCCACGGGAAATACCACCACACCCAAACCTCATCCAACATTGTCCGTCTTTAATTCGTGCTCAAAGCCAGTCTGGGGATGCCTCTTTGGAAGCAGTGTGGTCTAGTTTCAAGGACACTGGGAGTCAGGGAACCTGGGTTCTAGTCCCAGCTCCAGCGTTTACTTGCTGCGTGACTTTGGGCAAGACACTTAACCTCTCTGTGCCTCAGTTTCCCCCATCTGTAAAATGGGGGTAATGTCGACCTACCTCACAGGGCTGTTGTGAGGAATAGCTAAGTGATTGTAAAGCACTTTGAACGTATAATTGCTTATATTAAGACTACAACAATAATAATATCATATGCCTGTTTACTACCAGAACTTTAAGAAATTCTTGTTTTTCTTTGATCTCTATTCTGTTCTGTACTGTAGTTACCCACTGAGAAAGAGAATTCTACCCCTTTTAAAGAGATCTGGGAAATGTATAAAGATGTACACAGAGTTACCTCTACAGGTTATGTTTTCACATCTTACAAATTGTAGACTTGCCCGTGGAGTTGCTTCATGAGGGAGTATGAAATTCTCAGTGGCTGAGGAGCTTCTACATCCAGTGCTGAGCCCAAGATGCTCCGAGGAGCCAACCAGAGTTTTAAGACCAATATTTAAAAGTAACTGTAGTGGGAAAACTTGATGTTTTTGAAGTGTGTAGAGAAAAGAAGCTTTTCTTTGTAAGCCCTGTTGGCCTGCCCTCATCACCGACGGGGGGCTTTGTGCATGTGTGCGTGGGTGCACGTGCGTGTGTGAGGGGGCGGGCAGAACGCAGTGGAGACAGCTAGTGGCATGTGGGGAAGCCCTGTTCCTGGCTGGGCTCATTCAAGAGCCGACCCAGGGGGCAAGTGGTACCCACCGCTGGGAAGAGCAACATTAGTGGAGGTCCTGCAGGCCCATCCTGGGCACCGCTGGTAGGGTCCCTCCCAGCCCTGAGGTCTGTTCCAGTGATGTCCTTTCTACTGTGACTTTTGGCCCCAGTGGCTCATGTTACCAGGGATCTAGCCTGTCTGCACTTAAGTGGATTCCCTGGCCTCACTTACGGAAACAGGCCCGGCCACTGATTCTGCTCCCAGTGTTTGGACTGGTGTAAGTCTAGGAGCTCATGGTGGGTTTTATGGATTCTCACAGCAGAGTCCATGGGGCCCAAGAGCAGGTCTGACTTCACACAGCACCCCAGGCAGTGGTGCGGGGTAGGGTTGAGAGTCAGCCAGCATGTTCTGGTGTGGCCACACCCTTGTGAAGATGTTGAAGCCTCTCTCTGTATGGGCGCCTTACAGATTGCCTACATCCAGTCTCTCTCCAGGTCCTCCAGATCCCTCTGTGATCCAGCAACTGAAAGTCTAAGGCCTGGTGTAGCAGGGGCCTCTTGGGATCCTGTTCTGGTCTGAAGGCCCACTCTGCCCTGATTGGGTAGTGCCTGGGTATACTACTCTTAAGAGTTGGGTGTATCATACCTGGAAAGGAGGCTGGTCAGCCCCATGGGCACAGGTGTGGAGCTAATTCACCATCAGCTAAATGATCCCTCTGTTTCTGACCCACCCCGACATCTAGTTTATTAAACAATGAAGGGCAGTATCTGCTTGCCGTGTCTCAGAGGGCCAGAGTGACCAGCTGACTTCTAGAAGAAGTCTCCACAGGGTGAAGTCTCAGCAGAACAGCCCCAAGCGATGGGCATGGCAAGTGTTCCCGTATGCCTTTCTGCAGGCCTTCTAAATAAGGAAAAACTGGAAAACTATGAACTTTCTGGATGGAATTAGAGAATGGTTTCAATGAATCAAGAGTCTCTGGCCCCAGTGTTGCTGAGTGACAGTGCTAGTCATGGCTGCTAGCCAAGAGCAGTTTATGGAAACATCCAGAAGACATGAGGTCTGCCTCTGACTTAAGCTTCTCTGAAACTTGGCCTATAGTCAGACTGCAGACACCTCTGTCCTTTCTCCTAGAACCTTGCCAGAAGAGTATAGCTTTGAGTGTAGGCAAGTTGTAAGAGACAACTCAAGTTTCTTAACCTGAGAATCTTCACAGACTCAGCAGACTTGGTACGCAACAGCAGAATCCATGGTGCTAGACTCTTACACCCCTGGATGGAAGACACGATGCAGGCCGGTGTCCATCGTAGGGAAATAGATATAAGGTTGTGCACAGGCTCTTCGTGGTTACACTTCATTACGCTGTGGTGTGACCCAGCCATAAATTCACAGGATTGTTGGATAACTGGATTCTCTAGTTTTTATGAAAGGCAGGGGATCTTTTTCCTCTGACAATAATAATGATGATTTTCAAAAGTCTTTGAGAAGTTATAGGACTACTGAAAATAAGTTAAGGCAGGCTATATTATGTAGTAGCAGAAGGTCTTAATTATTTTGGTGTGTTTCTGAATAATACCAACCTAGTGCCCTTCATTAGCACTAATGTGTCAGCTTTCCATGGGAAGGAGCTTGCTAACATCTAACAGTTCCAAGGTTGGGTAGCTACTTTCGCGAATTCACTCTCTCTGGCACACCTCAGACCTAAGAGAGGTGGCTATTTGGGGTAATGGGAGGGTATGTCATTCTAAGCCACGGTGAAGGCATCTCATTAACAAGTGCCAAAGGCTAGCTCAGAGAAGCCAGGGGAAGGACGTTTCTTCCAAAAATGGAATAAGGCCAGCGGAATGCCAGGAATATAGATGAGGGAAAGGGGCCAGTGCCTGAGGAAAGGTCGGTGCTGCCTGTCTGGGGCTGAGTTATCAGCTGTGGTCAATCTTCTGGGTCCTTTTATGTCCTTAAAAATTATTGGGGACCCTTGTATATCAGTATTTACATTAGAAATTAAAACTGAGAAATTTTTAAAATACAGAATACACATGTACAAGGGTAGCAGAGAGGTGACACCCTCACATCACGGAGCCTTTGAAGAACCCACTGTGCTCAGAGAGAGTGCGCGTATAAGGCAAAGAGGATACTAGTAGTGTGCAGATTACAGCCCCCTTGTGGGCCCCTGGAAGTGTCCCCGGGCCATGCTTTGAGAACTGCTACTCTAGGGAAATGATCCCATACCCCCCTTAAGGAAAAGGGTGCTGGAGCCTTTTTATGATCTCCCCAGTGAGGGACCCTCCTGCGTTGAGCACTGCCCCCAGCCGGAACTTTTCTGTCCTCCCCGGTGCCACGCCAGCCCCAACCCACTCACCTAGACAGAGCTGCCTGTGCCCTGTGTCCAGCAAAGTCCAGACTGAGAGTGGAACCCTGCATCGCACTGCCTGTGCTGATCTGGAGGAACGGTGGTCTGAGTGAGTGTGTGATAGACAGTGTTTTTAAAGATCACCACTCCTCAGAGTGGCCGGGCCAAATGAGGATGTGTGATCACTGGTCATTTCCACGTTTTCTTAGCAGTACAAGAGCTCTGCTAAGTTAGATGGAAGAAGGTTAACCTTGACTGAGGTCACAGGTCGGGTCACAGTCCTTAAGTGAGCACACAATTCAGACTTGATCCCAGCCCTTCTTCTGGTAGACTCGACGACTCTGTCTTGGTGATGGCCTAGATGAGGCCAGCAGGGCTTCACGGGAACCGCAGGCCTGGGGACCTGAGTCATAGCTGAGCCTTTGCTAGGCAGGGCAGGCCACTCAACCAAATGGGGATAATCCTGGCCTTCCAGGCGGTAGTGTATTAAAGGATGTGAGATCATTATGACAGGTACAGAGACGCTAACAGAACAGAGCTCCTGATTAAAGGCATCTGCTGAGCTTGAATTGAAGGAATACTCCGTTATCAGGAAACTTGCAGGAATTTTGGATTCTGGTGTTAAACTTCAAGAATCGAGGTTGCTCAGAGAGCTCTGTGAGGTCATTTGCAGGGAAATGTCACAGATCCCTTTACGCAATTTTTAGAAAACCTTCCTTAACCTTTCAAAACAGCGGGAACTTGATGTGTGCTACTGAGCACAGCCCCAAGAGGAACTCCTGTGGTGACGTTATGGCTAACTTTTCAGTGAGGGTCAGAATCTCCATGGGTGGCCCACGGAGGGCAGTGCTCATGATTCTCACCCTAGATGCATGACTCTAGAACTGTGCATAATGGACACAAAGGCTACACTGTCACATTTTCCCTGCAGGGAAAGGAGGACAAAAGAAGGGGTGTGCCCGCGTGTGATATGTATGAATGTGTGTATGCGGAGGCGGTGGGGGACAGCTTGTAGATGAGCTGTTTATTCTGTAAGACTGGAACCTCCCATTTGTTCTTCTGATGGAGCTAGCCGGAAACTGTGCCCTTTGATTCGGTAGGGGCTGTATCCCGCCAAAGGGTTCACCAGCACTTGCCCTTCAGGAGACAAGTGTGCAGGGCCAGCCCCAGCTGAGTGAAGCCCTTGATGGAGACCGGGCTCAGCCAGACGGGGGCCCGTTGGCTGGAGTCTGAAAGCCTGACACTCGTATCCAGAGATGAATGGTCTGGCCGGGTCCGACTGGAGACTCACATCTCTTATCTCCACTGTTACAGTGTAGGTTCAGGAGGGGTTCTGGCCTTTGTCTGGGCTCACTGTGTCGCCAGAGCTGACAGCTCCGGGGTGTGTCTCACGGAGCTAGCTTAGGAGGGCAGCCAGTGTGGCATTTCTCCTGCACCCAGGTAGGAAAATCTGACCCTAAGAGTGGGCAAGAGAAAGGAAGGTAAACGGATGTTCCTATTGACATTAAAATACCATATTTTTATGCTATTGCTTCAAAGATATTTAGATTTTGTAGTTTGGGTTTGGTTTCTTTTTTTGGTGATTTAATCATTCTATAGAGTAAATATCTATAAAATTCCAATTAAATGGTGTCTAAAATTTAAAGCAGCAGTCTACAGGCAAAGCGCCAATCTTTCTTTTTTTAAAAGATATTTATGATACCATCTAGCATTTAAAAATCAACCAGAAACTAGGCTTGATTCTGTTTAATATTTTATATGATTGGACATCTTAAATCAAAAATGTTTCTATTTTATAGCATTTCTGTGTTTATTCAAAACCATAATTCTACTGTGATGTTAATGGAATGACTTTATACCGTTTTAATTGTGTTGGTTTAAGTGCTAATGACCACATTTCAAATTAAAGTAGTATTTTGCTGATAGAGGTAGACACAGATAATGAAAAAATGAAAGAATAGCTCATTTTACTGATTGTAAAGTATTTATTTCAAGGAAAAAAATGTTCTTTTTCTTAGGGCTGTGGAAAAAAGTAATTTTTTCAAGAGTTTAAGATAGTTTTCTGAGATCAGAACTCGTGCCTATGGAAATTTTGGAGCAGCCTAAGCTACCTTAGCTTGATACGTGTGCTAGAAAAATTTCATTATTATGTTTTGTGATATGTAATAAATTCAGGGTGCTGTGTTTAAGCTTCATTTCAGTTCAAGTTTGGGAACCTCTTTTTCCCTCCTTCCCAGACATGGCAGACACCCTACTCCTGACACCCCCCACCCGGCAGACCCCCCCCACCCCTGACACCCCCTCAGCAGACACTGGATTCCTGGTACCACCCCTCTGCAACCTCCCCCGCCCCCGCCCCCCACCCCCGCCATCCCATCCTTCCCCAGATCCCGTGTGAAAGATTCAGGTCAATCCCTGACTCTTAGAAGATGTGTTCCTTCTTGCGTGGAGCGAGTAAAACATAACCATGATTTCTAAACCTCTGCTTTCGTGTCAAGGAAGAGTGATGCTTTTTATCCTCCTCTGATGTCTCTTTAATAAATATGTTGTCATTCTTTGTCCTCTGAAGGGGCCTCTTGAGCTGCCTCTCAGTTTTCTCCATGATTTATGTTGCAAACAGATTCTCTGTCCTGTGTCTGTTCACCGCACTCTTCTGATCTTGTGTACCATTGAAGACCTGCTGGAGACCATTTTTGTTTTTCTTAACGCAATTATGTTACATGTGTATTTCAGTGAAATGTCAACCCGCCAACAGAGGATGATGTTAAAAATTATCCAAATAAATAGTTTTCTATTTCTTTTAATCAGACTAGTCCAAATTGTTGAATGACAGTGAATAGGATTATGTGGATTTATTTTTTTTCAAACTCAGGGGTATTCTAAGCCCGTGGTGCCTTGTAACATGGGTTCATATACATAATTTACCTGGGGGCATTGACTTAGTGCTTTGTCACCTATGTTTATCTTATAGGCAGGTGTCTCAAACCTGGTCTTTCATTTGGGAGTCTCAGATCTGTGGCCAGCCTTTCCTCCAGTGATCCAAAACCAGATAATGAAACCCTGGCTTAGCTAATCTTCCCTTGATGGTTGTGCTCTGGAAAACACTGAGTGAATGAGGTGCAGGCTCTTGGACACTGCGGGGCTGGACCTTGCTGCACAGACCCGCAGCTCTGTGTGAAAGAGCTCTCCCCCACTGGACGTTAGTGTCGCCTTCTCAATATTTACAAGAGAAGGGCAAGTGGGTCCACGTCCAAGCCAGATGATTCCTCTGGCTCAGATGTGCCAGTCTTGGGCATCCTGAGAGAGGGAAAGCATGTGTGTGTGTGTGTGTGTGTGTATGCGCGCACCTACATGAGTGTGTATGTGTATGCTTGTGCACGTGCAGCTTGTGTCTGTGGTCAGAGGGGCGGGAGAGTAAGAGGTAGCCTGCTGACCATACCATGAACAATTCTGGATTTGGTGGCGGGACATGTGTGTCTTTCCTCAATAAGACCACAGCATTCCTAGCCAGGAACCTGAGAGTTGTGAATCCAGGCAGCTCTTGCACACCCACAATTCATGAAATGGAAAGATTCCACACCCCACCCCACCTGCTCCTCTATTCAAAGAATGGATCAAATCAGACCTAGCCGGATGTACTGTTTTTAACAGCATTGTCTCCTATGGAGGAGGAGGCTGTTTTCACAGGAGCCTCTTAGAAAGTTCCTGTAGGAGTTCACTTTCTAAATTGCCATCACCACTACTGGCATCTGTAGAAGACCGGTTGTGAGCATTCCCACACCAGGGGTGCCAGTCCTGTGGGATCTGGCCAGACCACGGCCACCATCCCCACTCTCCCCTCCCCTCCCCTGACGCCCTGCCTCCAGGCCCAGTTGTCCCCTGCAGACCACCGTGATGGAATGTGAGCTACAGATCAGCCCTGTGCAGCCAGGGTTCAGATAGTCTGCTGCGGCTGCCGAGGTGCAGAAGGACTGCCCGCAAATGGGAGGGTCCTGCCCAGTTTTAGGACGGAGGGCTTGAGCCTGGTTGCAGGGACGAAATACCTTTCAGGTGCCAGCCTTTTTGTGGAAAAGGGTAAAGTGGCTTTCGTGTCCCTATCAGTCTTTAAGTCAGCATGCTATTTTTCTTCAAGTTGATGGTCAGAACAGAACTGTCTCAGAGCCGGCAACTCCACCCCTGCCGTGTGTAGCAGAAGCCTTTCTGATGTCTCCCTAACAAAGCTGGGGACAACGGAAGGGCTTCTCCCAGGCCCTTTTCTGGTGGAACCTCGGGCCCACTGTAAATAAGGCCAACCACGAGGGTCTCAGGCAAAAGACTATGTGTGCGAGGGGCCAGGAGGGGTCATCCCACACAGCCTCCAGAGGCTGGTGAGCCCTTTCCAGTGTGCTGTGGTCTTCAAGAGGATGATCCAGCTATTGGCAGGTTGTTGGCCTGACCCCGGGTTCCAGGCCAGGGCACCACGGATGGCCACAGTGGCTGGTGCTGCACAGCGGCCCGGGTCTGTGTGTGTGTCGACCCATTCCGTCATGGTCCTGAATGTGCTGGTGATTGCAGTGTGTGCTGTCACGTCCTTGTTCCCATGGCTTGTTTGCAGAACCAGTGGCCCTTCTGGCTGCTTGGTCTGCTCGCCCCTTCGCACTTGTACTTAGGTCATGGCGAGTGAGTCCTGGCCACCCTCCCTATAGAGTGGCCCGGGTTGTGCTCCTGGCCCCCTCTGGGGCTCTGTCAGAGCACTCTGCAGGCCCTCCTTCTGTAAACTGTCATTTAGATGCAGGCATGTGCTTTTGACCACGGCAGACACTGTCCCCTGCAAGCTGGGTTACGTGAGAAGGAGGTGACTGGGTCAGAGCCTCAAGTCTAGGACCATCTAGAACTCCTGACCATACCCTTCAACCCTGGGGCTTCGAGGACCCTTCAGTTACATTCACACGAGTAGTCACTCCTGTGGGTCACCCTTTGGAGAAACCTTCCCTTGCCAGAGCTGAACCAGGCAGGAACAAAGCCAGGACCCAGGCCAGGCCCAGCGCACCCACATTGTCTAATCCATTTTGCCATTTTTGTTGATCTAGGCAGGATTAAGGACACTGCATGACATTGGGCCAGAAATCCGGCGTGCTATATCATGTGATTTGCAAGATGACGAGCCGGAGGAAACAAAACGAGAAGAAGAAGAAGATGTATTCAAAGTAATTATTCCACGCCTAGCTACACACTGGCCACTTGGAGATAGCGGGGCAGGACTTCACTTTGGGGAGTCGGTGATCCACAAAAGAACCTGGAGAATGCACGCCAGCCTCCGGGCCTAGAGGGGCTAACGGACCATGCTTTCCCCACAGCAGACCTTCGGCACCTCTTCTAGGGCCAGGCCTGCTCCCGTCTTGAGCTGGCTCCTCTGTCCCATGCTGGCAGTTTCAGAGGAGCCTGGCCACAGCCGCTTGGCCAGTGTGGCTGAGCTTCCTGGGTCCTGCTAGCAGCTGCCCGCCTGTGTGACCCCCTTCTTCCCTGGGCTGGCCCTCAGCACCCCCCAGCCCAGAGAGCATGCCTCCTGTCCAGTTTCAACCGCTGGAGGCTGCCAGTTAGCCCTGCTGGCTATAAGTCACCTCAACTTGGAGCGACGGGAAGAACACACTCGTGTGACAGCCAAGAGCTTGCTTCCCAGCTCAGGGATCGGGAACCTTCCTCATTTCAGGGGGGCCAGCTGCTACACAGACACATCGGCCTGATCTGTGAGACACTCAGATTGTTTTACAGGGATCCTACGGAGCTTACCTAGAATTTGTGTTTCGTCTAGAAAAAAATTACCTAACAAAGCTAGCCTGCATCAAATACTTGTTAAATTACCTGGTGTTGTCTCCCATTATTTTGCAGAGAAATGGTGCCCTGCTTGGAAACCATGTCAATCATGTTAATAGTGATAGGAGAGATCCCCTTCAGCAGACCAATACCACCCACCGTCCCCTGCATGTCCAAAGGCCTTCAGTTCCACCTGCAAGTGATACTGAGAGACCGCTGTTTCCTCCAGCAGGAAATTCGGGGTGTCATAGCCATCATAACCATAATTCCGTAGGAAAGCAAGCTCCCAGCTCAACAAATGCCAATCTCAATAATGCCAATATGTCCAAAGCTGCCCCTGGAAAGCGGCCCAGCATTGGGAACCTTGAGCTTATGTCTGAAAATGGGCATCACTCCTCCCACAAGCATGATCGGGAGCCTCAAAGAAGGTCCAGTATTAAAAGGTAACCTTTAAAGTGTGTTTGCACATGGTGATACGGCGTCTGCCCCAGGCGCTGCTTTCTCCCCGTGCCCTGGCACACACGGGAGATGTGCAGGGGGCCTCGGTACTCGAACCTGTGAGTGCTGGGACCCTACGGCCTTGTCAGGCACCAGCCAGTGATGAACCCAAAGGATAAAGGGCCACCAGCCAACCTGTGTCCTGCCAAAGGTGTTGCCCTTTAAGACAGCATCGGTTGCTGTAAACTCTACCTTCCCCAGTGGTGACCACATACTTTGGGACAGGGGCTGGCAACCGTTATAAAGGGCCAGACGGTAAATACTTTAGGCTTTGGGCACCACACAGCCTCCATTGAAGCGACTGAGCCCTGCTGTTGTAGAGGGAAAGCAGTCATAGACGTTATGTAGACACGTGAGTGTGGCTGTGTCCCAAGAAAACTTTATGGACACTGCAGTGTGAACTTCACAAGGTCACATGCGATGAAGTATTTTTCTTCCTTTGATTTTTTTTTTTTTTTCTTTTCAGTCCTTTTAGAGCATAAGAACTGTTGGTAGCTCGTGGACCACATATGGTCTGTAAACCATAGTTTGCTGATCTCTGCACTAGGAACTAGCCTGATAATCTGCATTTCAAATTTCACTGGCAACGTTTAACCTTTATCTTCTCCCTCCCTCCCTCCTGTGTTACGCCTTTCCTGGATAGAACCCGCTATTATGAAACTTACATTAGGTATGTGCTCATTGCCTGGGTCTGTGCATCGCATGTTCTGTGTTGTGAGTGTAACCCGTGGCCTCTTGGTGCTGAGGGCTCAGAGCTCCCTTTGAGGCAACAGCCTGATAGGATAGTGGGGCTTGGGGCTGTGGATTCCAGAGGCAGAGATGGTTGCTTCTTCCTTCCTTCCTTCCTTCCTTCCTTCCTTCCACCTTCCCCTCCCCTCCCCTCCCTCGAGCTCCCTCTCCTCCTCTCTCTCTTTCTCTCATTTTTTAAGATTTCATTATTTTATTTTAGAGAGAAAGAGCATGTGCAAGCTGTGGGGAGAGGGAGAGAAACTCAAGCCGATTCTTTGTTGAGCACAGAGCCTAACACGGGGCTCTGCCTCACGACCCTGAGATCATGACCTCAGTGGAAACCAAGTCAGATGCTCAGCCAGCTGTGCCACCCAGGTGCCCCAGTAGTTGATTCTTTCTAAGCAAAGGAGCTTTTCAGTCCCTCTGTGCATAGACTGTGTCATCCTCCAAGAACTGGTGTTCACACACTCATGTGCGCATAGGCTAGCCCCTGCACGCCTCGTGACCTCCATGTAGGGAGAGTCCACGGCACACTTCCGGGCACCCGGCCCGGGAGGCTGGTCCTGTCTGCTGCTGGCTGGATTCAAGCCTCTTTGGGGGGCTTCATAAAAGCGTGACCCCAACCTCCTGAAGACTGGAGACCAGGTCTTCTCCTTTGTCTCCCACGCAGCCCTCAACATTCATGCACTGAGTCCTGCTGTATGTTTGCTGGACCGGGTTAAATTGTCAGTGGGATGATCATTTTGTTGGGGACAGAGAGGCTGGGTCTCTTGGTTTAATTATAGCAAGTGTAGTCAGCTGCTCAGCAGCAAGTTGAGAGAACGAAGAACTTGGAGGGAGCACAGTCCTCTCTCTCGGGAGAGAGTCGATGTGACAGAGCCTGGCTGGTTTTCCTGAGGGCTGAGGCCAGGATAGCAGCTTTCAGGGAGCTAGCATGACAGTCTTGCCGTGTGGGCAGGGCTATCTTTGAAAACCTGGAAGCTGTCACCCCTTGTGAGTCTCCCTGGGGATACTATCCCAAACTCCTGTCACATCTCCTGGGTCAGAGTTAGTGGGAGACTGGTCAGAGAGCCTCTTTGTTCTGGACCCTGAAGTCACACGGGCCAGAGGAAGAAGGAACAGGGATTAGAGTAGCTGGCCTGGGAGCCCAATGTCTTCTCCCTGGGACTGCTGATCACTGCAGGCCTCTAGGTCCATTTCCTTATTCTCTTCCCCAAATGACACCCACTCCTTTGGCTCCATGGCCCTTGGGCATAATGGTTTGGCATGGGCACTGTGCAAGCTACTGAGAGAGCGACCCCCTCCCAGCACATGCACATGCTCACACAGCACTGCCACCAGAGGCCTAACAGTCCAGTCCCAGGTACACCAGGGAGGAGCCAGGGGCTCATGGGGCAGGGGTGCTAGCCACGCACTGAGGCCCAGCTGGGTGCTTAGATCGTCGGGCCTTCTCTCGCTACTGCAGGTCTGACTCGGGGGATGAGCAGTTCCCCACTATCTGCCGGGAAGATCCGGAGATCTGTGGCTACTTCAGGGACTCCCACTGCCTGGAGGAGCAGGAGTATTTCAGCGGTGAGGAGAGCTATGAAGATGCCAGCTCACCATCCGGGGGCAGGTGAGCGGCTCTGCGGCTCAGGCTGACATCAGGAGGGCTGGCAGTCTCCTGCCCCTCGTACTCTGCGGCGGGGGTCCGCCGACACCACACCTGGACTGCCTCAGAGGCAGGCAGAGGGGGGTTGCCTTTTTAGACCAGCTTCTCCCAAAGCTCCGAATCTTCTGTGAAGCTGAGGACTGACTGCCTGGCTCTCAGCCAGTCCAGGGTGTCCAAGAAAGCTTGTGAGAGGACTGTAACCATGGGTGTGTCTGAGCTAAGAGGGCTTGTTAACAAAGGTCTCATGTGCCCCTTACCCTCTCTCCTGGCCTTTTTGACCCCCAGGCAGAACTACAGCTACTACAGCCGATACCCTGGTGGCAGCTGGGACTTTGAGCGGCCCCGAGGCTACCATCACCCCCAAGGCTTCTTGGAGGATGAGGACTCACCCATTTGCTATGATTCCCGGAGATCTCCAAGGAGACGCCTACTACCTCCCACCCCAACATGTGAGGCCAGATTTTTTGTTTTGGGTGAAGCCTCCCAGAGAACAGTGTGCTCCTTCCCTGACCCCAGCCCCAAGGAAGTGTGACAGGTGTGGTCTCACTGTACTAGGGACAGTCAGTCTGCAAGACCAGCAAGACCAGATGGGGTTGGAGACCCCATCAGTATCGGCTTTCCCTTTTGTCTCATCCGTGTCCCACGTGATTGAGCTCAAACCACTTCAGCACCATTCTTAACTCTCTGAGCACAGAAAAGGGCAGTATGTGGTCCTGAATGTGCCCATACATGCCCTCCGATGAGGGACTTTTTGTGCTCACTATTGTTGCCTTGGAGCTTGGGGTTCATCACGTGGGGTAGGTGCGATATGCGGCATGGGGTTGTCAGGCCCTCTATGTGGATGGGTAACTGACCCTCAGGGCAGAAGTGAGCAGCCCCTGTGCAGAGCTGGACCTGAGCCCAGGCCTGTCCCACCAACCCCACCCCCGCACCTCTGAGGACCCCCCCTCCCCCACCTCCCATCTTCGCCATGTGTTAGCCAATGCCCTTGCTCATGGAGCAGGTTTTGGGTCAGTGCCACCATCCTGGGGCTGGAGGAGTCCCATCCTGCTGAGGAGAGGCAGGGGGCCAGCTGTCCCCCACCTGGTTTTCTTATGCAGGTGGCCTAAGTAGGACTGCAGGAAATATGGCTCATCCCCCAGTGAGGGACTTGGACTGGGGTAAGGAATGAAGCCATGGCCCCTGCCTTCTCCTGGCCAGGCAGGTGGATTTTGCACTTGGGGGCATTTTGGTGATGGTAAAAAGATACCTATTCCTGGGGTTTCTGAGGAATGAAGCATATTTTTGAGCAGGACTCTAATTAGTAACCAAAAATAGCCAAGAGATATTGTCTCTGAGTCGGCTGACTCCATGTTCCATAACCAGTCCAGCTGGGTGGTGCCTGGGGCCCTCTCCTCTCTCCTGTGGTCACAGACCTTCTGGGGAGTGTCACCAGACCCATTTCCATGGTTAATATTTAATTCTGCAGCCCCAAACACATGCTGCTGAACAGAGCAATTCTAAGCTCCCTAAATACTGGGTGAAACATGCAGGTGAGCCCAGCAGAGGCCCCTTGTCCATGGAGTGCCCTGCCCTCCCTGGACTCTCCTTATGTCCCCTACGGTGGCCACATTAATGCCCACCGTTCAGAGGCACCACCAAGTGAAGTGAGGAACCAGAGTGGGCCAGAGCAGATGCCCTCTGTATTTGTAAGGGCAAATCAACAAAACGTATTTTATTTGCTTTGCTGCCCATCACTTCAGACCTTGGGCAGGGGAAGGTAAAGTGTTCCGCCTGTGTTTTCAGCAATGGTGGGATTATCTCCTCTCTCAGAGTAGGTTGTGCACAGCCGGTGAGATGATGGGTGTATCCACAGACTGATTTTCAAAACAGAACAGCACTACCCAAATGAGAGAGATGGTGGTTTCCTCTGCGGGCTCCGAGCCTCTGGCTCTGGCCCGATGCCCCTAGGAGGGTCATGGAGAGTATGCTGGGGAGGCCTGGCTGTCTAATGAGGACAGCAGCTGTTGTGCAGCTGTCTGTGTCCTGCTGAGGTGGGACATCGAGGCAATGGCGGCCCAGCACAACCCCCAGGGGACACCTTAAGCCTTCCTGGCTGGGGCTGCTTATCTCTTCTCCCTGCACTGGGCAGGGCCAGCCAAGGGCTCAGCCCAGTCTTTTCACACTTTTAGATTAGAGCTCTCCCAGAACCCAGTTCCTGCTACTTCCTGTGATCCCCAGGAAGCCTGGGAGGCTCACCCCTGTACCTTTCCAGTACAGGAATCGGGGGTGTGGAGTCTTGCTGGGGGATGAGAAATGCCCGGGATCTTAGGAAGCAGGGCTGAAGAGCCCTTGCTCCTGCCTTGCAAACTGTCAGTAAGGCCCCCACACGTGTCTCTAGGACCAGCACCCTTGAGAGTGGACATGTTCCCAGGGGACCTCTGGCCTGTCTTGGGGGCCCAGAATTTGGACTGACCTCCTGGGCCCTGTGTCCCATTAAGCCACAAACTCAGGATCTCTTGTCATTGCTCAGCTTGTGCATGAGCCTCTGTTTCGAGGGGCTTTTAATGGTACAGCCGTGTTCTCTAACATTAGAGGTGTCCTTTTCTGTTTTTGCCTTCAGTGCTACAGAAGCTGGGTCTTCCCCAACGAAAGATTTTGCTTCTAACCTGGTTGAGCTGATAGCAAGTCACTCCCCTTAAAGCAGGTATAAGAACGGGAGCGCCAGCAGGACGCTGGGCGCCCCAGAGACACTTGGGATACCCGCAGGGAGAGAAGAGGACAGCAGCAGGTGTTCCCAGGATTCGAGAACAGCACTGTGTTCTTGACCTGAAATGCTGTGTTCCCCACAGTGTGTATACTGGTCCGGGGCATCCAGTCAGAAGAGCTGCCCTCCGGAGATTTGAGCTCCGCCTCGTGAGAACAGGCCCCACATTTACAGGAATCCAGCTTGCACTTAACTAAAAACATCCCTCAGTGAGGCAGCTTCTTCATCCTCCCAGAGTTCTGAGACCTCACCCCCCCCCAATGCTTTTCCTTGGACACATGGCTTGCTTCCTCTTGGGCCCCTATCTGAGTGTCCACCCTGAGCCCCGGGGGCCCCACAGAACACCGGTTTCACAGCTGCTGCTGTCCTTTGCTTCTCAGCCCACCGGAGATCCTCCTTCAACTTTGAGTGCCTGCGGCGGCAGAGCAGCCAGGAAGAGGTCCCGCCATCCCCCGCCGTGCCCCGCCGCACAGCCCTGCCTCTGCACCTGATGCAGCAACAGGTGAGCCAGCCCACCTGGCCTAGACCCCACAGGCCTGGGGGCAGCCGGTGCAGGGGCCACCCTCGGGACACCCCCCTGCCAGCTGCCAGTAGCAGGAGGGAAGGAGAGAGCCTTCACAGACACTCTGGTTCAGTCCAAATAGACATGGTCACGAGCCCCATTTCACAGATGAGCAAATACCAGGGAGAGGGCTGTGACATGCCTAAGCTCCACAGGAGGTGTGTGACCGAGTTGACCTAGGAATCTAAGGCTGCCAGCTTCCAAAGCTGGGCCCTGGCCGTGGTGCACAGTGTGTTCTCTCCGGGGCCTGGTACAGTCCCTGATGCACAGAGTGGTGTCCACTTGCCCGGTCCTGAACCGTCAGTGCTGCCTTTTATCTGCTCAGAGGCATTCTTCCTTCATTAAGACACATCTGTAGAGACCTTTGCAGGCAATGTGCTGGCGTCATGGGTGGGTGAGCCTCCAACCCTGTTTGTAAGGGGAGAGTGTGGTCCAGGGAGAAGGACCCGGCCACAGTGAGGTGGCTGGACTGGAGGGAGCCCAGGGCCTGGAGGGGTGGTGGGGCTGCAGCCCTCTCACCGGGGCTTTGCCTCAAAGGCAAGAATATAG
>RCUC01132606.1:0-30072 GCA_003697995.1 Taxidea taxus jeffersonii
AAAATATGCATTGTATGTTGCAATGATACTATCCTGGATATAATGGGAATAAAACCTATTTTTTAAATTAATTTCACCATTTGTTTTTATTTGTTCAAATAAGGCTATAGCAAAAATGTTTAAATTACATATATGGTTCGCATTCCATTTCAACTGGACAGTTTTATTCCAGACATTGTCAAAGGGGACTCCAGTAATTGACATCCTCACTATTTAGACTCAGGAAAACTGAAGAAAAGCAACTAGAATTTGGAATATGCTATCAAGTGAGAATCCAAAGTGAGATCAAGTTCCCAACTTCCAGGCTTTCTGTAGTACTTCCATCACAATGGCCTAGGTATCTGTGGGTGGCAAGCCATAGTGCTCTTTGTGAGCAGAAGGCAGACATGGCCAATATTTTCATGACTGGTGTCATTCTTTTGGAAGTCCAAAGATGACCTTGGCAATAACAGAGGACCATTGCCTCAAGATAACCCCACCCCACCAATGTGACATAGTTTGCCATCCTATGTAAAGGATTCCAGAAGTGGGCTAGATTCATGCCTAGAATTCATTCAGGAAATTGCAGAAATTCATAGGCTGATGGGTGAAGAACAAAGAGAAAAAGAAAAATCACTGTCCCATAGAGATCAGAAAAGTTTAACATGCCACTGATTTGAGGAGAAACTCTTCTGTCTGGATTGAGTGATTAGATCTTGTCCACTTTGCCCCCTAATTATATTTCCGATGTTGGAGTATCCTCATTTCCCATCTTATGCCTTCAGGTTCTCAATGGGTGGAGATGCCCAGTCACAGCATAAATCCTATGTCTCAGGGCATGACAGTAAAACACTAAGACTATCTGAACACCTGCTGTGGAGGCAATGAAATTCTTTCCTTGCTTGCTTCTCATGGTTGGCAAGCTGGTTTCTCCTCTTGTGTTTTTTCTTTTATACACAGGCCAGACCAAACAAGAGTTCAATTTTAATGATAGGCATTTATTTAAGACTGAATCCGGAACTCTTAAAGAATCATAAAAAAAAAGAGAGAGAGAGAGAAAATACTGTATTTACTTAATTTCAGTTAGTAAGCATTCCCCCCAGATGAGATGTAAAGTATAATAAAAAAATTTTTAGGGGCGCCTGGGTGACTCAGTGGGTTAACCCTCTGCCTTCGGCTCAGGTCATGATGTCAGGGTGCTGGTGTCAAGTCCCGCATCGGGCTCTCTGCTCCTCGGGGAGCCTGCTTCCTCCTCTCTCTCTCTGCCTGCTTCTGTGCCTACTTGTGATCTCTGCCTGTCAAATAAATAAATAAAATCTTTAAAAAAAAATTCTTTTTTAAGTAGACTCCAAGCCCAGAAGAGAGCGCAGTGCAGGGTCTGAACTCCCCACTCTGAGATCAAGACCTGAGCTGAGATCAAGAGTCAGTCCCTTAACTGACTGAGCCACCCAGATGTTCCAAAGCATAATAATTTTTTGTTATTGTTTTAATACTGTTTTTTTTTAAGATTTTATTTATTTATTTGACAGAGAGAGTGAGCACAGGCAGACAGAGTGGCAGGCAGAGGCAGAGGGAGAAGCAGGCTCCCCGCTGAGCAAGGAGCCGGATGCGGGACTGGATCCCAGGACTCTGGGATCATGACCTGAGCCGAAGGCAGCCGCTTAACCAACTGAGCCACCCAGGCGTCCCTTAATACTGTTATTTTTGTAACTCATGTATAACTCTAGGCATTTTGATAAGTACATGTCTTCATTTTACTATTACTTATATCTGTTATGACATGTACTCATACTCTTATTAAACCATTTTAACAATGAGGAAATTGAGGCTACAAATCGATTGGGTTAGTTGTCTGAGGTCTTTTTTTTTTTAAGATTTTATTCATTTTCTTGACAGAGAGAGATCACAAGTAGGCAGAGAGGCAGGCAAAGAGAGAGGGGGAAGCAGGCTCCCCGCTGAGCAAAGAGCCGGATGCGGGACTCAATCCCAGGACCCTGGGATCATGACCTGAGCCGAAGGCAGAGGCTTAACCCACTGAGCCACCCAGGCACCCCAGTTGTCTAAGGTCTTACAGCTAGTAAGTGATGAAAACAGAATCCAAATCCAGATCTGACACCAGGTTTCTAAGTCTAAAAAGGGAAATAAGATTCTTTTGTAGAATAGTGCCTGGAAAGTATTCAGCACTTTCTAAAAAAATTTATTTATTTGAGTGAGAGAGGGAGAGAGAGAGCCTGCACTAGCAGGGGGGAGGGGAGAGGGAGAAGCAGACTCCCCACTGAGCTTGGAGCCCAACGTGAGACTCCATCCCAGGACCACGGGATCATGACCTGAGCCAAAGGCAGACACACCCAACCAACCAAGCTACCCAGGAGCCCAGGAAATAGGATCTTAGGATATTTTTCTTACTAGCTTTAAAAGCAAACACAATGACTCAAAATATGGGGCCAAAGTTACCCTTTTTTTAACTGAAATAATTTTAATAAAACTTTAAAGAGATTCTTCTAGATGAAGCCTGAAAGGATGTATCTAAGTTTGAGGAAGTTTTAAGTATCCGGATTCTTATGTGCTTATGTTTCAAAGTTCATTCAACTTGAAAGTCATCGGTTCCTTAACAAGTGTTGCCAATATGAAATAAGAAAAAATACTTGAAACAGAAAATCTCCCTGTGTTTAGTGAACAGAGCGGTATTGTTGTTTGTTTTTTGAAGGGGACAGGAGATGGGAGTAGTGGTGGTGGTGTTTGTTTTTATGAGGTCTGCTTTGAAAAGTTCTTCTGAAGCCTTCCCAGGAGCAGCCAAGCGGGAGTGCTGGAGTTGATGCTCTACATGCTGGCTAAGTGTGGGCCTGCCTCAGCTGCAAGTAATTTAATCTCAGGATTCTCTCCAAACAGGACCTCGGACCAAAGCAAGCTGGGAATGCCATACATTGGATTTCTCATGGCGTGAGACCCTGTGGTAGAAACAAAAATATTTATAGGTCTAGATTCTTAAGGTGGTGGGTTACCTAAATTTGAGAAGAACGTGGGATTTCACCCATTTGGGAGGAAGGTTTACGCTCTCCGAGGGGGGAGAGTCTGTGGGCAAGCTGGAAAAGAAAGTTATCTGAAAAGTTATCCATATATTCCCTCAACTGTGTCTTAGCTGTTGGAGTGTAGATGCTATCTATCATTTTTAACCACCCTTAAAAGGAGAATCAGAGCCTTCTCTGATTCCTCCGCTCCTCTGTTTATTTGCCTTCTGAGAAGATTTGAGAATTCGCTAGGCTGTCTCCTCCATTCCTCCTCATCATAATTCTCCAGGTTCTCCAGAAAGAACAGCCCAAGAACTTTCACATGACCATCAGCTACATCCCAGATGAGTGGAAGCTTCTGGTTGCTGAGTGTCTGCATTAGGTGAGATGAACTCGGGAATCAAGATGGCAAGCTTGAGAAGAAAACTCCAAGAAGACCCAAGTGGCCGAAGTTTCACCTTTCCAATGACAAGTATACCATAGGGGTTCATATTCCAGCACAAAGCTGCAACAATAAATTAGTACATCAGTCCTTAGTTCAACCTTAGCCTCACTAAAAACTGCAAATAAATAAGATAAATGCGTTTTTGCTAAAAATCACTGTCACGGTCAGAGGTTTCTCTTTTAACTTTTTCTTTGACAGGCAATACATTCCCATAATTAAAAAAAATCAAAATGGTAGGGATGCCTGGGCTAGGCTCAGTCAGAACACCATATGACTCTTGATCTCAGGGTCGTGGCTGGAGCTCCACATTGGTCACAGAGATTCTTAAATACTTACTTACATACATACATAATCAAAATGGTATTAAAAGGAATGCACTGAGGGACGCCTGGGTGGCTCAGTTGGTTAAGCCGCTGCCTTCAGCTCAGATCATGATCCCAGTGTCCTGGGATCGAGTCCTGCATCGGGCTCCTTGCTCGGCAGGGAGCCTGCTTCTCTCTCTTCCTCTGCTTGCCACTCCGTCCGCCTATGCCCGCCCTCTCTGAAAAAAAAAAAAAACTTAAAAAAAAAAAAAAAAGGAATGCACTGAAATTCTCGCTCTCATCCTGTCCCCACCCACCCCATACCCCACCCCATTTCCTATAGAAATCCATTTTAAAATTTTCTTATGTCTTCTTCCAGGGTACCTGCCCAGTGTCTGTTTGGGCATATATAAACACAACCACATATATATCCTTATAATTTCTCTCTCTTTACCATACACCAGGGAGCATTCTACAAACACTGTTCTGTACCTTGCTTGCTTTTGGTCACTAAATGCATCCTAGAGATCATCCCTCATCAGACTTCCCTATTCTTTGTTGTTGTTGTTACAGCTGCATAGCATTTCGGGATACACGAACTTAATTTATTTGGCTTGTTTCAGTCTTTTGCTTTTTTTTTTTTTTTTTTTTTTTGATAGGCAGAGATCACAAGTAGGCAGAGAGGCAGAGAGAGAGAGGAGGAAGCAGGCTGTCCGCAGAGCAGAGAGCCCAATGTGGGGCTCGATCCCATGACCCTGGGATCATAACCCGAGCCGAAGGCAGCGGCTTTAACCCACTGAGCCACCCAGGCGCCCCAGTCTTTTGCTTTTATAAACAGAACAAACAACTGTTTCTGATCAGACATTTCTGTCTCAAACTTTGTTCCTTCTATTTTCTTGAAGTTCCACAGCTTCTTGATGGTTGCCCAAGGGGTGTGCACTAGACTGACAGAAGGGTAGAGATAGAAGAGGCTTTAGAACGGGCTTAATCCAACTTACTGTTTTAAGAAAGGGAAACCAAAGCTCCTATAAAGACACTTGCCCAGGGGTACAGAGTGATTGGTCTGGGACCAGAGTCCAGGTTTACAGATTCTCAGCCTGAAGTTGTACCTGGTAGATTACACTGCTGGGTGCTGGGTTCTGAGTGAGTGTGTGTGTCTATGTGTGTGTGTGTGTTGCTCCTCCAGGAATATAAAATTCATTGACTACAAAGTCAAACATGGTAAGCACCAGGAGGGGACTACAAAGACTTGGAGCAAGGGATCTTCAGAACAGAAAGGTACCTGGTTAGGGAAAATCTGGAAAGGCTTCATGAAGGAGGTAGCATTCATGGCAGGCCTGGAAGGGTGGATAAGATTTCACCAGGAAGAAAAGATGAGGAAAGGCAAGAGCAGAGATGTGGATATGGGAAAACATCAGGTATCTTTGGGTAGCAAGGAGCCTGGTATGGCTGGAGCATAGTGTATGATTAGAAAATGAGATTACTAGTTGCTTTATATTTTTTTAAAGATTTTATTTATTTATTTATTTATTTATTTATTTATTTGAGAGAACAAGTCAGGGGGGGAGGGGCAGAAGGAGAAGCAGACTCCCTGTGGAGCAGAGAGCCTGATGTGGAATGTGATCTCAGGCCCCTGGGATCATGACCCCAGCTAAAGGCAGATGCTTGACTGACTGAGCCACCCAGGCATCCTACTAGTAGCTTTAATGAGAGTATTGAACACTTGCCCTATGCCAGGTATTATTCTTAGTGCCTTATCAATACTAGCCTTTAGTCTTCACAACCTGTGAAGCAAGTACCGTTATTATCCCCATTTTACGGGTGGGGACACTGAGGCACAGAGAACATCGATAACTTGCCTCAAGCCGTAAGTCAAACACTTGGTAAGATTACATTCTATAGAGTCTGACTCTAAAGCAATGTTAACACTTCCCCGTGTTCCTGGGAGATGACACTGGAAAATGATAGTCCTATTAGAGAGGATATTGGGATGCATGTTGAAACACAGACAGATTTATACCACCATGTTTGTATACTGAAGGAAATAAATGCTTATTGAGCATATACTCTATCTCCAAAAAATCATGCACGATAAATGTTATTTCCCTTATAATTCAGATGGGGAACTAGGGTTCTGAGTGGGAAAGTAACTTGCTGTCAAAGCTGTCAGGTGGCAGAGAGCCTATGAGGCCCATGTCTGAATGAAAACCTGTGCTTGTGCACAGGCTGGCGTTTATCCAAATGTAGCCCACAGAGTCCTAGTGCATAGCCTAGAGGGCAATGGTGTTTGTGGTCAAATGAGCTTAGGAAATGCTAATATGAACAAAGTTAGTCCTTAATTTAATTTCAGATTTTCTCAGAGATTTTAATATACTTCCATGCGTCATAAATCAACCAAGAGGTAGATGTCATATCTCACATTTCCAAAACTGATCTTACCATGATGCTCTCTTTTCCCACCACTCCCAAGCCCTTTGTTCAAGTCACACTCCGTGGAAATAGTGCTGGGAGGTATACCAGTTTGGGAAAGCCTGAATAGAACATACTGGAGAAAGAAGGGAAGGAAAGTTGTGTTTCCCGGTCAGACACTCACTGTTTATAGATCTATTATGTTAAAATATGAAGAGCACTGGAATCTTTCTGAGGACTGCACAGAAAAGAAGTTATTCAAACTTCCATATCTCAGAAGACTGATATGTTTTGTTTTGTTTTGGTTTTGGTTTTGGTCCTTGTTTGTTTTAAGTATCAAAATAATAAACCTGATTTGCTTTCTAAAGCAGAAATCTCCCTATTTCTATTCTAATTCTTTCCCACCGCATTGTAAAGGTGTTTGGGTGTGGGAACCAAAAAGTGTATCCTGACCGTGCTTTTTATTTTTTTATTTTTTTTAAAGATTTTATTTATTTATTAGAGAGAGAGAGAGCAAGCACAGGCAGACAGAGTGGCAGGCAGAGGCAGAGGGAGAAGCAGGCTCCCCGCTGAGCAAGGAGCCGGATGCGGGACTGGATCCCAGGACTCTGGGATCATGACCTGAGCCGAAGGCAGCTGCCTAACCAACTGAGCCACCCAGGCGTCCCATGACCGTGCTTTTTAGGTTATGCCTGTGAACTTAATTTCTGGTTAGCTGGTGGTTTAATTTATAATTTGATGTTGTTAACATGTCCCCATAAAAGAGAATATGTTAAAAAAAAATACCTTTGGGGCACCTGGGTGGCCCAGTTGGTTAGGCATCCAACTATTTTTCTTTCCTTTTTTTTTTTTTTAAGATTGTATTTATTTATTTGACAGAGAGCGAGAGAGCACAAGCGGGCAGAGAGCAGCAGAAGAGGGAGAAGCAGGCTCTCCAGTGAGCAGGGAGCCTGATGCAGGGCTCCAGCCCAGGACCCTAGGATCATGACCTGAGCCAAAGGCAGACACTTAGCCAACTGAGCCACCCAGGTGCCCCAGGCACCCAACTCTTGATTTCAGCTGTGGTCCTGATTTTGGCTGGGATCTTGATTTCAAGTCTGGGGGATTGAATCCCTCATCAGTCTCCAGGATGAGTGTGGAGTCTGCTTGGGATTCTCTCTCTCCCTCTCCCTCTCTTCTCCACGTCACTCCTGTGCATGCTCTTTGTCATAAACAAACAAACAATAAATAAATTCATCCTTTCCTTCGAATTGCCTCATGAAATGTAAAACTTACACACGTGGCATGGGTAAACCAAGGAAAACCATTGTCATTTAAAAAGGATTCTGTGAATCTTAAACACTGTATGCAAATAATACCCTTCTACTGGGTACAAATTCTGCCTGTCAAAGGACATTTTTGTGGGCAATTGTTATTACATTTGATAAGTTGAATGGAGCTTCCTTTTCAATTCTAGAAGTATCTTTTTTTTTTTTTTTAATTTGTGGGAGGATTATTAGAATGGCCAGAAATGCTATCAGTGCTGGTTTTGTTACCCGATAAAATAATCAGCTATAAGAATGAGAGGACAACTGGGGCACCTGGGTGGCTCAGTGGGTTAAGGCCTCTGCCTTCGGCTCAGGTCATGATCTCAGGGTTCTGGGATCAAGCCCCGCATCAGGCTCTTTGCTCAGCAGGGAGCCTGCTTCCTCCTCTCTCTCTCTGCCTGCCTCTCTGCCTACTTGTGATCTCTCTCTGTCAAATAAATAAATAAAATCTTTAAAAAAAAGAGAGAGAATGAGAGGACAACTTCATAACATTCATTCTTATTTTGAGAGCTGGGGTGTGGGTGGAAGCTTAGATACTATTGCAAGCTCTTGCAAAAACCTGGAAAATCACTTATAGTAGTGTTGTGCCATACTTTTGGAGAAGTTTGATAGGGGTCTCTTCGGATACAGACAAGATTAACTGTTGGATATTTTTTCTAAGAAAGTTTTTATAATACAGTACTTTGCTGCTGATGCTGCTATTGCTCTAAAACTTAATTTTAATGACTCATGGCTGGGTAAAGTCCAAACTCTCTCTATTGAGCACCACTGCACTCTGACTGGAAGGTAGAATATTTAGGATAACCATCACTTCCTTTGCCCTAAGGAAGAGGAACCCAAGGGGAAAACACAAATAAAAAAGATGTATTCACTCATAATCTTTCTTAGGCCAAAATGAACAATATATAGATGCAAATGCTAGTGAAACAAATTGAAAATTGAACAGCACAGGAAAATTGAGAATATGCTAACCAAATGTAATAAAATACAAATCCATCCGTAACCTAATACAAATAATCTTCTTTCTTTTGCACACCCTATAACCTGGTCATACACAGTGGGATATTTCTCAAGCATGGGCAACTGGGATCTGCAACCTATGAAACATACCAGCCTCATGAAAAAGCTCTCATCTTAGGAATCACTGGAATTGGGATTCTGTACCATCCTAGTGGCTTTTTGGTTTTGGGATTGGGTCAGAAATATTGGGTGAAAGGAAACTTGAGATGGGCGTCCTGAATTATAACCCATATAAATTTGGCACCACCCACTCTGTGAACTCAGACAAATGATTTCATCTCTTGTGCCTGTTTCATTATCTCCCATTCCTATTCTCATTCTTTCATATCCAGAGGTACATGTCATCTGAAGCCTTGGGCACTTTGCATCATAAATCAGGAACAAATCCAGAAGGGAGAAAGAGTGAAGGAGACAAGTACCCTGGTTAGGAACCTAAGTTTCTGCATAATCTTTGTATTTGATTTTTATTAACGGTATTTCATGTTCTGGACCATTCCCTAAACGTTTGTGCATTTTCTCCTCATCCTCGGAAAACTAAAATCTCTGTAGAACATTCCATGAATGATCATCAGCATTACAGTTCCACTAAAATAACTGGGACCTATTTATAAACCACAGGAAATTGTTCTTGCTCAGGATACTGTCTGAATAAGTAATTTAAGAAATGAAAAACACTGTCAGTCATCCATATGCTTTCTCTATTTATTGTTTCCCAAACTGGCCTGGAGTGTTCCTATTTCTATACCTTTGTTTAGGCTCTCCCTACGGCTTGGAATGCCTTCTCCACTCACTCAGATCCTCTCCTCCTTTAAACTTTTGCACAGACATTACTTATTTCAGGTAGAAATTTCCATAACTTTTGACATGGCCCCTTGCCCCCTAAAAACCAAGAATCTTTTTCTGCCCTCAAATCTGTGAGTCATTTGTACGTTCAACACATCACTTAGCATTTAAGTCCTACCCTATTTTGTTTTCTCCTTTATACCATTATATAAAACTGGGATTTCCAGAGAGACTGTGAACTCCTTGAGGAGAGTGTCCCACATGATATAACCAAGGAACTACTTAACGTGGAGCTAAGAACATGGATGGCACTTAGTGTGGTTGATAAAAGGTGATAGTCTCAAAAGGTCTAAAGCCAAATGAAAGAAAATCCCAGAAACCCTATGTGCAAAATACACAAAAGTTGACCTAGTATGGTAGAAGTTGGGTAAAGGTAGGTATACTGGCATCTCTTAAACTGGACCCCCCTACCCTCCTGTCAGTGCAGGTGCTGGACCATCCCCACAGTTCACTCTACCTTTCTCTCCTGACCTGTGGGTGCCCAGTCTCCTTGGGCATCTGTGAGGAAAGCTAGCCTTCCCAGCACCCCAGAGGCCTCATTCCATTCCCTCCAGGCATAAGCATAGATGTATCTGAATTGAGCTCTTAGGACTCTCCATTGTGCTAATGTTACCTCCCTCCCCAAAATGTGTGCATTCTCATGGAATTTTTCTAAAGAGAGCTCCTCAATAAGACCCATGGATCCCTAACCAGTCACTTGGAGAACTCAGCATGGCTGATCATGGAAGAGACTTTGGGTCATATTCCCCACTCCCTACTGCCCCAGCATATTCCCTTAGGAATGCCTGTGTGTTTGAAATTCTGGAAGTCCCCAATAGTACTTTCTGTCAACACAAACATACCCTTCCCTTCTCTTTTCTCCTTCATACTCTCAATTAATTGCAAGGCAACAGAGTAAACAAAGTTTATTGAGGTAAAACAGACATATAACATTATATTAGTTTCAATGTAATGAAATTGTAATGATTTTATACAAATATATATTGCAAAATGATCACCACAATAAGTGTAGTTAATATCTGTCATTGTTCATAGCTACAAATTTTTTTTCTTGTGATGAGAACTTTTAAGATCTACTCTCTTAAGAATTTCAAATATGTAATACCATGTTAATAACTATAGTCATGCTGGTGGTACTTTTTTTGTGCTATTTTTAATGACTGAAACAAAACAGATCTAAAACTGCAGTTTCTGGAAAAGACATTTGTTCTTGCAGGTCTTGTAACTCTCCTCGAATTTGACCTTGGCCTCTCATCAGGCCTTGCGTTTAAAAGCAGTGTCTCAGAAGACATCCTTGTTGATGACAGTTTTGTCTAAGGGGATAGCTACCTTGTGGGCATGAGTGATCATAGTTATAAATTTGTAGAGGACTTGATCTTTGACCTCATGGCAGTTTTCTTCTTACTTGTGGTAGCTGTCACTTTGCGGGGACAGGGGTCAATTCCAGCCACCAGAGCATTGCTGTAGGGATGGTCTGAGGTACTGTCATCAATATTCTTCATGATGACTGCTTTGTGTCCGGAGTAGCAGGACCAGCCCCACCTTCTGGGGTTTCATGAGCTTGACCATCTTGATACCAGCTTCTCAAGCCTACAGCACAAAGCTCTGGTGGTACTTTCAATGGCACAAGGCAGATCTCATTCAGAGCACAGGAACAGAACAAAGAGCGGCCGTACCATCCACTCCTTGGCGCTGGAATCATCACAGGCCATACTGCCCAGCGCTGTACTGCACTCTGCCGACATTGAGCATCGTGGCTGCCTGCTCTCCCTGGCTTCACACTTACATTCTTGTTCCTCCCTTGATTTGTCAACATGCTTATTGGACTAACAATGGTTTTGTCCTTGACTTTACATCCTGTTGACCTCTTTGGATGTGGGGATCCAGTTTTCACTTCAGACCTAACTTAGACCCTGGTGCTCTTAGTTTTGTTCACTGACCATTGGCTTTTCCAGGTCCACTGATCCTAGCCACTTCAGCCACTTCAAAACACCAGGCGCTGCCAACCACACGTGGCAAGATGCACCTGCCAGCTGGAATCTGGGGCTGTCTTCCAGAGACACCCTTTCCTGGTCCTGACTTGCCTGTGCTACAAGCCCACTTCTGTTCAGATCCACACCCTTAACTCAGCAACTCCAATTTCATTAGCCTCCTGACTTCACCCTGCATGTGTTCTTCCAGATATTCAGACTCAGGTTACCTCTACAAACTTTGACCTGGGGCAGCTTTGTGGCTCTCTCTGCCTTCTCAAGCCCTTTGGCCGCCCTGCCCCCCAGTACCTGGCCCACTGCAAGGAGAAGTCACAGTGTCACCATCACCAGTGCGGGACTTCCAATTGCCCCCTAGGAGCAGGCATAAGCCAGTCGGGAGAATCATTTTCCTGATAAAGCAGTCAGAGAGAAGAGCTTTTTGATTTTCTAAAGTCGGCCGTGCAGATCAAGAGAGAATTCTGAGAGAGAGATATAAAATGGGGAATGTTAATCCAGAGTCTTAGTCCAGTAAGAAGGAGGTACACACATTTTGTAAAAGAAAAGTGATTTACTCTTTCTCCCATCATTCTACCAGATGGGATGAGTCCTGCTGGGAATATGCTGTGAGGAAATGTTTATCAGGAAGAGGAGAGGACTCAGGACCCTTTGTTATCCATCTTCCATAAGCAGTCATTTCTTTTTCTTTTCTTTTCTTTTTTTCTTAGGGAGAAAAAGTGTTGGCTTGAACTCCTTGTGCTTTCTTGTGTAATAAAAAGTCAAGCAAAGGTCATGTCTTGGTTCGACTTGGACTCGGCAGACTGCCTGCATTATTACAGTGCTGGGAGTCTGAAGCTCTTTGCTCCTTGAGGATTACCATGCAATTCCTCCCCACGTGGTTAAGCCTCTTTCCATGCAGAAGGGACCTGTCTCAGAGCAGGCCATCATTGATGCTTACTTTGTTGGTGATGTTCAGCAAGAGTTAAATGCATCTTCATGGTTTTATTGTAAGAATTAAATTAAACTTAAGGGGGAGATTTCCAAAACCAGTGCTCCTTCTCGAATTAACTATGGTAAGTCACTTGCCCATCTGGGACCTTTTACTCATTTGTAAAATGATAAGGGTTGATCTCATGCAACCTCAAAGGCACCCCCAGCTTTGAAATACCCTAACGTTGTTGTGAGCCCTAGTCGGTATCTAGGCACTGATTGGAAATCTATAAACCAGATAAGATGTTCTAGAATTGAGTGTATCACTATCCCTCAGCAATCACAGTAATAGAGTCTTACCTTCAAAAGGAAACCATCCTTGGGTGCCTGGGTGGCTCAGTGGGTTAAGCCTCTGCCTTTGGCTCAGGTCATGATCTCAGGGTCCTGGGATCAAGCCCCTCGCATCAGGCTCTCTGCTCAATGGGGAGTCTGCTTTCCCCTGCCTCTCTGCCTACTTGTGATCTCTCTGTCAAACAAATAAATAAAATCTTAAAAAAAAAATAAAGGAAACCATCCTTCTCTTCAATAAATAACAAAGATTAAATGAGATAATATATCCATGGGCACACCTAGCATGGAGGGGCACAATACATTTCAGTTCATGGGGCATTTCCTATACTAGCAAATACTAGAAAATATAATTCTAGAAATGCTATTCTTTCACTAGAGTCACCAAGGCAATTATATCTTAAAAGTTCTTCATAATTTTTTTTTAAATTATAGGGTTTTTTTAAAAAAGATTTTTATTTATTTATTTGTTAGAGAGAGATTGAGAGAGAGCGAGCACAGGCAGACAGAGAGGCAGGCAGAGGCAGAGGGAGAAGCAGGCTCCCTGTCAGGCAAGGAGCCCGATGTGGGACTCGATCCCAGGACGCTGGGATCATGACCTGAGCCGAAGGCAGCTGCTTAACCAACTGAGCCACCCAGGCGTCCCAGTTCTTCATAATTTTTTAATGCATTCAGGATCCAATCAAGGATCACATATTGTCTTTAGTTATTGGCTCTCTAGTTATTTTTACTGTAGAATAGTCTGCTTTTCATTTTTCATAACATTGATAAATTTGAGGAGTCTAGGTTGGTTATTTTACAAGCTGGATTTATGTGGTTGATTCCTCATGTTTAGATTGAGAACAAATATGTTTGGCAAGAAAACTACATAGGTGATGTTCATATTGTTATTTTTTAAAAACTATTTTTATTTTACCTTTCATCTGGGATCAAATCTGACAGAAATACCTAAGGTAGAAAAGGAAGATGCTCCAAAACACCAACTCCCAGAAACAACCAGCATTTACCTTTTAATATATATGCCATTATATTTTTTTCTTTCATACAAAACAAAAATGGAATTCTTTTCTACATCATTTTTTGTTAACTGGCTCTTTTTTCCTTTTTACTGCCTGTTGGGCTTTCTGTAAGTACCTGTAGCTCTGCCTCATTCTTTTCAGTGGTTTGTTTCCAGTTGTTAGCTATTAGAAACTGTGGTGCAGTCATCATCCACGTATATTCTTGTCTTTGTGTAATTCTGGGACTTTTTCTATAAATTATATTCCCAGAAGTGAAGTTTCTGGATCAACTTTAACATTGCAAAACTGTCACCACCCAATATTGTGTCAATTAACACACTCAACGAATATGTATCAAAGTGACTGTTTCCTCACATCTTTGCCTGGTTTTATCATCACTCTTCTTGATTTTACCAATTGGAAGTGAAAATTGCTATATCATCATCCCTGGAATTTTTAAATTTTTTTTCCAAGAATTTTTAAAAAAAGATTTTATTTATTTATTTCTGAGAGAGAGAGAGAGAGAATACAAGCGGGCAGAGGGAGAAGCAGGATCCTCTCTGAGCAGGGAGCAGGATACCAGACTTGAATCCCAAAACCCTGGGATCATGACCTGAGCTGAAGGCAGATGCTTAACGGACTAAGCCCAGACATCCCCCTCCCTGGAATTTTTAAACCATGAGCAAGGTTAAGTATATTTTTGTATGTCTACTTCCTGGGTTTTTGTTTGTTTGTTTTTCCTGAATTATCTGTGTCTATCCTTTGCCTATTTTCCACGGGATTGTTTATCTTTTTCTAACTGGTTTGTAACACTCATTTTTATGTTAAATAAATTAACCATTTCTTTTCTTTTTGTCTATTTATTTTTAAAAAGATTTTATTTATTTATTTATTTGAAAGAGAGAGAGAGCACGTGCACAAGCAGGGGGAGCAGCAGAGGAGGAGGGGGAAGCAGGCTCCCCGCTGAGCAGAGAGTCCGATGTGAGGCTCAATCCCAGGACCCTGAGATCATGAGCTGAAGACAAATACTTAATAGACTGAGCCACCCAGGCGCCCCATAGCCATTTGTTTTCTGTAGGTATAATAATTGTTTTGTCCAGTTAATTGAAGCATTTACATAACATCCTGTAAAACATGTTCCAGAGAATATACATAGTTAGAAAAAAGCCATTTGTAGATCATTCTCCTTCAACTTTCCATACAGGGAATAGGGGCAATGCTCCTACTAGATTCAAATCTTTATGTGAGAATAAATATGTTATACATTCATAACACGTACACTCCTCACTGTATGTGTAATTGGAAAGTGATTTTTTTTTTTTTAGATTTTATTTATTTATTTGTGAGAGAGAGAGAGAGCGAGCGAGCACAGGCAGACAGAGTGGCAGGCAGAGGCAGAGGAAGAAGCAGGCTCCCTGCCAAGCAAGGAGCCGGATGTGGGACTCGATCCCAGGACGCTGGGATCATGACCTGAGCTGAAGGCAGCTGCTTAACCAACTGAGCCACCCAGGCATCCCTGGAAAGTGATTTTTAAAAAAAGTTTTCGGGGCACCTGGGTGGCTCAGTGGGTTAATGCCTCTCTGCCTTTGGCTCAGGTCATGATCTCAGGGTCCTGGGATCACGCCCCGCATGGGGCTCTCTGCTCGCAGGGAGCCTGCTTCCTCCTCTCTCTCTCTGCCTGCCTCTCTGCCTACTTATGATCTCTGTTTTTCAAATAAATAAATAAAAATCTTTAAAAAAAAGTTTTCTCTATGCTAATTTTCTTTAAAATAAAACTATGTCGAGATACTTCCAGATAAAATTCTTAAAATCTGGGGCTGTGGTGGGTTATCAGGTAGAAGCAGAAATTGTTCTGAAGCTGAAAATAGATTGCAGATAATCAAATCCAGTGTTTACAGCTGGCACAATCTTTTTTTTCTCCCTCTGGCTGAACATGGTTTGGAAATCATCCCTCTGGAAGGTCTCAGGAAGCTCTGAGGACAGCATCTTCAGAAGTTTGACTCTGTCCACTAATCTTCTCCCACCTTGAGCTTCTGGGTTCAGCACTGCGGCTGTCCTTTGGCGGCGTGTAGATCATTCTGTTACGTGACGTGCATCACCGGCCTAAATCCGGTTTTTGGAAATATTTCCAAACAGAAAAGACTTGTGGCCCAAAGTTTTTTTTTTTTTTTCCTTTTCCTTACCTATCCCAACCAAGTTGGATTCTTTTTCTCACAATTTGGATCGTGTCATTGCATTCTGTGTGAGCAAATTTGTCAGCTTCAGAGATGCCTCCTCTATTTGGTGATAGTGAATTATGTTCAGCTCTTTTACAACATTCTTCGTAATCATCTATCCTGGGAAAGTGGACGTGCTGGCTGTGTGCCTGGTACAAAAATTAAAGATTAGTTAACTGGACGCACTAGTACATCACCCCCAGCTCAATTGAGGACACATGATTAACTCTCAGCAATTTTAAGTGCAACATTCACTCCTCTGCCTAAAAGTAACACATTTTTTTTTCTTCTTCATTACTATTGATTCCTCCATTGAAAGAAACAGGAGAAAAAAATAATCTCCAATTTTTGATACTCCAGAGCTGGATTTGTCAGCACACTGGAATACATTCAGTCTCCGATAATAAAGAATTTTCCTATGTTGCTTAGAGGGAGTTAGAATACATTTCCTAGGAATTTGATTTCATACATGGAGGCAGTCCATGAAGGCAAAAGTTAGATAGCCACCCCTAACCCCTAACACAGCCAAGAAATAGGAAATAGAGAAATAAACACATACAGCCAAAAAAAAAAAATAGGAAATAAGGAAACAAACACACTTTCTGACTGCTAAACTATGAAATCACCACATAACAGCACTGGCCAGAGATATACAAAATGTTCTTAAAGGGACAGAAATCAATGATCTATCCTACGGCTTTAAGGCTAAAATGCCACTGACTCAAGCATAAACTCCCATTCAAAGTAAAAAAAGGCACATGTAAAAGGAAATGTACAAATGTTGCATGGCAGCTTTTTTGGTGGTTATATAATATAGATATATTAATTTCGTTTCATCATTGCTATTCTTCCCATCTGCCTTTTTTCCCCCACAGGAGATATTCACTGGAACAAAAATACTTTTCCCCTTTATCTTTTTTTTTTTTAAGTGCTGTAATTGCTGACATGGTGGATCTGCTTCAGGACTGTGATAAAAAAAAAATTCATCTGACTTGGTTAGGACAGACCCTCTTATACCTACTCGGTTTGTTAAGCTACAACAGAAATATTTTGATAAAGAAAAATAGAGAACAGCTCTACAAATAAACAAAGGTACGTTTATGGTGAAATCAAAACCTTTTCTTCGAGAAGAATAAACTAGCAATATCTCTTCTTTTGATTAGAGAAAATCTCGCATGGAATATGGTTTATTGCACTACTGATAAATTTATTTAAAAACCAGGTCTTACAGATGAAACATTGACTCTCATATCCCTTGGTTCCACTCCTCAGCAACTATACAACGAACTGGGGCTTCATAAATGGAATGTTGAGAAAAATATTCCTGCTGCTTCACAGACATGCCCATAACACGCTCACAAAGTGGTCTCCCCACACCCTGGGCTTACACACTCCTGTGGTACACAGCAAACAGCAATCAAGTACATGTTGATTTGATTGTGTCACAAGGATAGTCATCCTAGTCAATCATCTGTAAGGGACATCACTTATCTCCAAAAACTTTTTTAAAAAAGATTTTATTTATTTAGGGGCGCCTGGGTGGCTCAGTGGATTAAGCAAGCTTCTGCCTTTGGCTCAGGTCATGATCTCAGGATCCTGGGATCGAGCCCCACCTCAGATTCTCTGCTTGGCAGGGAGCCTGCTTCTCCCTCTCCCTCTGCCTTCCTCTCTGCCTACTTGTGATCTCTCTCTCTCTCTGTCAAATAAATAAATAAAATCTTAAAAAAAAAAAGATTTTATTTATTTATTTATTTGAGAGAGAAGGAGAGAGCATGAGAGGGGAGAAGGTCAGAGGGAGATGCAGACTCCCCATGGATCTGGGAGCCTGATGGGGGACTCAATCCTGGGACTCAGGGATCATGGCCTGAGTCGAAGGCAGTCGCTTAACCAACTGAGCCACCCAGGCACTCCACTCACCTCCAAAAACTTTGAATGGCTGGACATTCCGACTGAATTTTGACCATCAGATTTGATGTTCCCCTACTACCCCACCAATTAGAAGAAGAACCAACCAACCAACCAACCAACTACAGCCCTCCTCATTCTTTTGATTTGTGTGATTGTGCCATGATTACCCAATTTGTGTGTCATACTTTGCAGAGGAATTTAAATAGCTCAGATGTTTAACTCTTGCAAAAAATGGTGACTAGTCATACATAGCAACTACTTCCTTTGAGAAATGTCACAAGGATGTTTACAATGTATTACTGGGCATGTTCAGCATAGCATGCAAACCAACTTAACATATTTACATCCTGTGTCAAATATGAGCTTAGAAACAAAGGCACCACTCAAGCCAATCAGAGCAGGGACCCTCCCTCATTGGCAACCCCACAGCGCTGCTTTCCCTCACTCTAATGTTTTTTTGTATGTTAAAATGGTTCCATTCCCATGCTGTAGGAGTGCATATATGCGTCAGACCTACCAAAACAAACAAAAGGTGGTCAGGGCACCATGCCGGGGCTATCTGTACAACTCAAAGCTGTTGACCATAAGGAGAAGGGAATTATACCGCAAAGGCCTCGTTGGAAACCATGGCCATGGGGGTTTAGGGAACACTGCTCATGGGCCCTGGGGGAGAGCTGTGCAACCAGTCCCTGTGGCATCACAGTGATGCCAATACACCTGGGGAGTCGGTCCCTGACAGCATACCTGAAAGCACAGGGGAAACGCATTTAGGCTGAAGAAATGGATTCTGAGATGAGAAGCACTTTGGAATAGGCCTGCCATTCCCCAGGATCCCCACCCTGACAAAAACCCTCTGTTGTTGCCGACTGCTGTCTGAAATGGCCTTCTTTCTTTCATTTAGAGCTTTCTTAAGGCTTTTTTAGATGAAAATAATTTGAGAGAGAGGTATAATACTGTTCTTACTATAATACCTAAGTATAATAGCTGTTCTTAGTAACTCATGCCTTAATGGGAGGAAGGAATAGAATGTTCCTAAGATAAAATGTGCTTATGGAGCACAGGGAGGTAGGAAGAACCTCCTTAGGGAGAGGGTGCTACAAAGGTGAGGAGCTGGGGGTTTGATGCTTGACATTTTGCTGATGGTCTTGCTGGTTTCCTTCTTAAGTTTCATTTCAGTGGAGAGCAGTCCTGTTTCAGCTGCCTGTTAGTGATCCCTTACAAAGCTGAGGCAAATGGGGAGTGGGCTGCCCAAGTGCCAAGCAGAAGAAAGAGTTGCTGATCCACAGAGGCAGGGTTGTGTAGTAGAAAAATATGGGGCTTGTGTTTAGAAAACCATTTGGTAGCTCTCTGTGGATTACAGGTTCTTTTTTTTTTTTTTTAAGATTTTATTTATTTATTTGTCAGAGAGAGCGGGAGCGAGCCCAGGCAGACAGAGTGGCAGGCAGAGGCAGAGGGAGAAGCAGGCTCCCTGCTGAGCAAGGAGCTCGATGTGGGACTCAATCCCAGGACCCTGGGATCATAACCTGAGCCAAAGGCAGCTGCTTAACCAAGCCACCCAGGCGTCCCAGATTACAGGTTCTTTTTATGCAATCGAGTCCCTGGAGTGGAGGATCAGCCTTCTCTAGATAGTTACAAAATTAACATTTCAAATTAATTCCCAAACCCAAGCCTGGAGAAGCTTCCATTAAACAAAAAAATGGCAACTGGTGGATCTCAGGAGAAGAGCCAACATCCCTCCCCCATTCCTCACTTGCCGCCACCACTGTGTCTTTGCTCAGAGATTTAAGATTTGGTTTGCACCTTTCTGAGTGGATCTCAAAACCCTTGACAGACGAGAATGAGGGTTATCCCAGGACAGGACTCTCAGTTTGTATTCATCAGATTACACTTGGCCAAAGCAATAGTCTCAGTTGGAAGCAGGAACCAGCTTCAGGCTTCCTAAGAAGTCTGGTAGGGATTTTGAAAGCACGGATGAGTCTGGAGTATGATACAAGTCTCAAAGTAACCAAAAAATTTGACAGAGGTGTGCCTCACTGTGACCTATACACTGCATATGCCCTTTCCTTTAATCCAACAGGCCAGTGGTGGTAGTGGTTATAATGGGCAGTAGACGACAACAACCAGCACTTACATAGCATTATGATATGCCAGACACTGTTCTAAAACCCCTACATACATCAACTAATAACAACCCTAAAGACAGTTACTATTAGCATCCTCCCATTTGACAGATGAGAAAACTGAGGCACAGAGATTAAGTAACTTGCCAAAGGGCATATAACAATAATAGAACATATATATATGCATATATATATATCTTAAATATTTTATTTATTTACTTGAGAGAGAGAGAGTGCAGAAACAGGGGAAGGGGCAAAGGGAGAGGGAGAAGTAGGCTCCTCCCTGAGCAGGGAGCCCCATATGGGGCTTGATGTGGGGCTTGATCCCAGGACCCTGGGATCATGACCTGAGCTAAAGGCAGATGCTCAACCAACTGAGCCACCCAGGCACCCCAAACTAACTACATTTTAAAATTTCAAAATAACTGCTAGTGTTATTGCCTTCATTTTGCAGATAAGGAAACTGAGGCTCAGAAGCCTGACCTAAATTACTTAAAGGTCACACAGTGTTGAAGTGGTAATGTGGCCCACTTCCAACATTTAGGGGGCCTGCAGCAAGAGGACAACTTGAGACCCATACTCCAGGGCAAAAACTATACATCAAGCTCACAGTTAAATAAAATCTCTTCTCTTCTGCTTTATAACAACCTGGAAGGCCAGATTCAGATTTAGAATTTTTAGACTTCTGAAAACGCTGAGCAGAAAAGTCTTCTGTAAAGTCTGAGCCAAAAAGAGGTAGTGCACAGTGAGCTTATGCCCCAGTCCTTGGCCTGGTGCCCTGCTCTTCCCACCCCTGAAACTGTTAAACAGACACTCCAGCACACACTGTCCAACTCATGTCTGTACTCTCTACAAACAGTTTTCCCTACGCCATGCTGAGATCTAGGGGATACATCCCCTGGGGAGGACACGCCTGGGAAGAGGCCTGCACAGGTCCTGCAAATAGGCTCAGGGCCATTGGCACAGGTAGTGTCTCAGTCTAGAGAGGGAGATACAGGGTCTGGTAGGCAAGTTCCTTTGACCTAGTGGACCCTTACTTCCACAGGGTGAGGCGAGCCATGAGGAGGGTCATAGTAAGGCCCTCTAGACCTCAGACCCCAGGGAACATGCCCCTCCCATCAGGGTCTGAGAGGAGCACTAGTTGGTAATTTTATCAGAGCTTTAAGCCTGCCTGCCTGACTCCAACGTCCTTGCCCTGCTGAACCACCACGGATGTCATTCCTGCTTTTGACTCCAGTATCCACGTGACTGGGATTTGAGGTGGTAGAGGAACACCGTGGGAAGGAGGGACCCCTAAGAGTGGGGGGCGCAGTGGGTGAAGGGAAGGAGCCTGAGAGACTTCCCCTCACCCACGCTCACACTCCCCTTTTCCTCAGGGTTCTGCCTCTGGCAGTCAGCTAGGACTGCCGAAACACTGCCCAGAGCCAATCCAAGACCCGACCACACCCTTTCCTTGTTTACTGACACAAAGCAGGGAGAGAAGAGCAACTGCTTTGAAAATGATTCTTTCAAACACTGTTAATTCTCTCTTAACCTGGAGGATAAGACTTCTGAAAAATTAACTAGCCTTAAAGAAAAGCCCTTTTTCTTCTTCAGATTTTCGAGGACAGCCAAGTGGCCTGTCGGCCTGGCCTAGCGGGTCCTGCGCCCGCAGTTACTTCCTGGCACCTGGCATGGGTTATTTACATGGATTTAGGAAGGATCCTGTCAATCTGTCCAGGCTTCTAAATTTAGTTTCCATACATAAATGCAATTTCCTGTGTTAGCTATCATAATTGAAATTTTCCACAGGCTTAATTTTGTATTGTTGACGCTCAGATGTCATCGTTCACGGTGTCATGCTTCCCGTTTTAAAGAACTACATTAACACCCCCACTAACCAACAGCTCGCAAGCTCGGGTTGTATTCGGAGCTAAAACTCCAGCGGGCAAGGGCAAGGGCAAGGACCGGAGACCCCGACTGCTGCAGCTACAATCCCCCTCATCTGAGCGGGCCTCAGTTACGTTCTCTGTCCTTTTCCAAAGGCACTGGAGGAGTGAGCCAGACTTCATGCTGGAAAACCAGAGCGCAAGTATCCTAGTCCTGTGACCTCGGAAACCCACCCCAAAACCAGCATGAGCAAAACCACGGTATTCTGTCATGAAGAGCCAGCCAGACTCAGTCAGAGAACATCCAGATCTCTCCAGAGGATTGAAAACAGGCCCTGAAAGCTGTCAGGAACTGACCTATCTTCTTACCTAACCCCATCCTGCCTCAGTAGTTCACTGTATCTCTTCTCTCTCCCTACCGCCCACTTCCCTCTGCTTTCCCACCCCTTTGCACCCCAAGTCGCTGGGCAGGCAGCCCCACCGGTCCTCCTTGGGAGCAAGGGCGTACCTACTGCCCAATTCCAAACCGAGAGCATTTGATTGGCCCTGCTTGAGTCAGGTGCCTATGTCTGGCCCAATCAGCTGTGGCTCAAGAGGATGGGTGGGGCCAGAGACAGTATAAATGAGGCTGCAGGCGGGCGGTAGTGATGGGCGTGGGTAAGAAGTCATCGTTGAGGTGTGGTTGGGTAAATGCTCTCGCTGGAGGCTTTGCTTCGCTCTCCAGATTATGCACTACTTGCATAAGCTAGTTAGATGAGTACCTCTTTATCTTTTCCCTTAACGATCCTTGAGGTCAGGTTTCACATTTATGTGTGTTCCGTTGCACGTCGTGCTGGCTTCCTTACCAGGAATCGTCATCAAGGCAATATCCTCATCATCCTACCTCTCATCAGTAATACCTTTTCTCCATTTCTGTTGTGGAGCCATGCCTGAAGGCCAAATTCAGAAGTAGGAAGAAACATTGTTGAGAGCCCAATATGATCACCGCTTAGCATTTTGCCTGGTTTTAAGCCTGCCTGGAACTTGCAGAGAAAAATGGCTGCTGTCAATTTGATTCACGTTTTAGGCCCGGAGCCCGATCACTGCTTTCACTGCAGTTACTTGACTTGTCTAATATGTAAAACAATAGCCCATTCTACACTCTGAGATATCATAAACCTCTCAGTCCATAAATCCCAGACTGGGATATCTGAAGAATTTTTGGCAGATCCACCCAAGGAACATGGCCAATCTAGATGTAAGAGGAATTTCTTGAGTTTCAAGCCAACCAAGAACATTAACACTTCACCCATATTTCAGAAGAATGCAATCATTTTGTACAGTTGGACAATCTCTAGGGAATGGGCAATATGACTATTATATGTTTTAAGAAATGTGTATTTGGTTTCCCCGATATTAATGTTCATGGGGAACAAAGCACTCATTGCAAACTAAATTTTGGGCATGATGTAGTCTGTACAGCCAGATTCTTTTCTTTTCTTTTTTCTTTTCTTCTTCCTCTTCTTCTTCTTCCTTTCCTCCTCCCCCTTCTCCTTTTCCTTCTCCCCCTTCTTCTCTTCCTCCTGCCCCTTCTCCTCTTCCTCCTCCCCCTTCTCCTCTTCCTCCTCCTCCTTCTTCTTCAACTTTTCTTGCTGGAATGACAAGAAATGTTCTGCACCAAAAGCAAGAAGTTAGCTAAATTTCATTAATCTCTTCATTAATTCATTTGTTGTTCACTGGACATTTGCTATATACTGGTCCCTGCCCTAGATGCTGTGTATGCAGAGATAAGGGACCCAGTCCTTGCTCCCATCACACTTACAGTTCATCAGATAGATTTAGAAACCGAAATGACAGTGTGATGGACCAAGGGTAGTAAGTTCATAGAATGATAAAAGAGGACAAAGCAGTGACTCCTAACTCAGTCTGGGTTGGGTTAGGGAGTGGGGGTTGGTGAGGAAAAACTTCCTGGTGGAGAATGAAGCCTGATCCAAGTTTTAAAAGGAGTTAACTAGCTAGATGAAATGGGAATGGTATTTAGGCGTAGGTGAGCATGAGAGAGCACGATGCACCGTAGTATCTGGTGATGGCTTCTATTGACTGGAGTATAAACAGGGATTAGTACAGCTAGAGCTGGAGAGGTTGGCCAGGGATCAGGTCGCAAAGGGCATTATGCTGGGCTGAAGTACTGGGACTTTATTCTCGGGTGATACGGAATCTTCACAATATTTCTTTTTGAAGAAAGAATTGTATTGAAATGTAAAATATATGCAGAAACATGCACATATGATACGTGCTCAGCTTGATGAATTTTCATGAACTGAACACAGCTGGGTAACCAGAAACTTGATCATAATGTAACAAGAACCCCTGAAGGCCCATCTTGCTCCCTTCCAGTTCTACTTCCCTCTCCAAGGGGGACTGCCTGCTTAACTTCTAACACAATATATTTGTTTTGCCTGTTTTTGAATATTATTTAAGCAGAATTTTAAAATGTGTACTCTTCTGTCTGGCTTCTGTCAGCCAGCCTTATGTTTCTGAACATAATGTATGAATGCAGTTCATTCAATATCAGGCGTTGTAATATTCCATCATACGCATTTGCCATCATTTATTTAAACTTTCTACTACATATCAATATTTGAGTTATTTCCAGTGTGAGACTATTAGGAATATGCTGGTGTGACATATGCTTGCAAATGTCTTTTGATGAATATTTGTATGCATTTCCACTGGATAAAATACCTAGGAGCAGAATATCTGTGTCATAAGCTTAGTATATATTCAGCTTTATTGGATTTTGCCAGTCTTACAAAGTGATTGAACTAATTTAAAGTCCCAGCAGTATATGAGAACTTCAGTTGTTCCAGCTGCCAACAACTGTACTGTTCATCCTTTCATTTTAGCTCTTCTGGTGTGTGTGTATAGTTGATATGGATTGAGTTGTGTGCGCCACCCGCCCCCCCCCCACCCCTGCCAGCCTGCCAAAAGCATGTGCTGAAGCCTTAATCTTCAATGTGACTATATCTGGAGTTAAAGTTTAATGAGGTCATAACAGGGGGACCCTAATCTGATAGGACTGGTATCCATATAAAAAGGGGTAGAGACACCAGAGCTCTCTCTCTCTCTGCTCACACAAGGAGGAAAGGCCATGTGAAGACAGTCAGAAGGGCAGGTATCTGCAAGCGAGGAAGAGAGTCCTCATCAGAAATAAATCCTGCTCACACTGTGATCTTGAACTTCCAGACTCCAGAACTGTGGGAAAATAAATATCCACTGTTTAAGCCACCTCATCTGTGGTGTCTTGTTATGGCAGGCCAAGCTAGCTAATGGAGTGAGGAATCTCACTGTAGTTTTAATTTGTGTGTTATTCCTTAAAGTGTTTTAAATAACAGAGGGAAGTTACTGGGTTTGTGCTGTAGCTGCAGGACTAGAAATAAGGAGACTAATCAGAAAGCTAACGGATTAATCTAGGCAAGAATTTATGAGCTCCTGAGCAAAGTCAGGGCCAGTGGCATTGGAGAGAAGGAGCTAGGTCAGTAAATGGAAAACAGGTAGAATTGGTGAATCTTTTAAATGTGGAAAATAAAGGAAGCAGTGCCAATTTAGCATTTTGTCCAAGAGTGACCTTGGAGTCAAGCTGTATATATTTAAAACCTGGCCCTATCACTTAGTAGCTGTGTGGCATTGAGCTGTATATTTTACCGTACCAAACTTTCATGACCTCAACTGTAAATTATGCAATTAATAAAAATAACAACTTTTTGCTAGAGTTACTATGAAAACTAAATGAAATAACGTAAAGTACCTATTGGGAAGAAAGCTAATATATAATATAATATAATTGTATTAAGAGAATATAATTAGCATATGTTTATATAAATTTAATATAAAATTAATATAATATAATCAATATAATATTAATACATTAATAGATGAATATAATCAATACAGCTCACTGTAAATTTAATATTAATGTCACTATATTAATTATACATACTAAAATTAGTATATAAATTATAATATACTTTAATATTAATTATAAAATTAATAATTTTATAAAGTTGAAACCAGAGGCTACAGTTTATTTATTATTAAAATGATTTATTTATTATTGTTAAACTTGCAAGAATGAGAAAATTCTTTTAAAGTCTGATTTGCATTGGTTTTCTATTATTTTCTTTGTGAATACTGTAATTGTGGAATATATATAAATTTTACATATTTTGTATCCTATTCTAGATGGAGAATCTTTTTTTTAATATAGCTTTTAAGATTTTATTTGACAGAGAGTCACAGTGAGAAAGGGTACACAAGTAGGGGGGAGTGGGAGAGGGAGAAGCAGGCTTCCCGCTGAGCAGGGAGCCCAACGCAGGACTCAATCCCAGGACCCTGGCATCACAACCTGAGCCACCCAGGTGCCCCAAGATGGAATATCTTGACAGGATTATATCTTTCAGTTTTCCTTGCTCATATTTAGCTGATAAAAGTAGAGGAGAAAATATCCAGAAAGTCCTGAAAGCCGTAATTAGTCCAGTCTAGGGCAGGGGATTAAAAAACCAAAGGTGCCATTAAATGAAAAATATTTTGTTTTGATTTAATCCTTGTGGAATAAGTTGTTTAAACTATGCAACAGTGTTTTCAAATCATTCTTGCTCAAAGCAGCTTTCTTAATATTAGGACAAGAACATAATAATGAATGAGGAATTTTGACACCAATTTAGTTGTTTTATGAATGAGAAGTTATTGACCTAACTGCTTTTGAGAATGCAAAGCATTAGATTAGTAACCATGTTTGTTTTAGTGTTAAACAACCAAAAATAATATTGGGATTACTATATTTCCATACCATAAAATGTAGGTTAAATTTACACGTATTTTGTATCATCTCATAATAAAGTTGCAACTCCTGTGTAAATAAAATAAAAGGTGATTTTAACGAATAACCTTAAACACGATGCAAGATTTGTCTTTTCCTTGAGATAGCTCAGAGCGGGGTATGTGGTAGGCACTCAGTGAACGTTAGCTAGCTCCCTTATTGACCACCCACCACCACATTATTAATATGGAGGTGTCCAGGATGACTCCCGTGTAGCACTCCTCCACCACTCTGGGTATCCATACCACTTGCAGTTTGACTTTGCAGCTTTTTCCACTGGAAAGTATTGTGTATTTCTCCATTCCTTGACCCTGGACTGGCTTTGTGACTTCTTGCCAATAGAATGCAATGGGAGTGATAGTGTGTTAGTTCCCATCTTAGGGCTTCAGATGCCTGGAATGGTTTCTGCTATCTTGGAACTTTGCAGCTCTGCTATGTGAATATGCCTAAGCTAACTTGTTGGAATATAGACCATATGGGCCCATTGGTGCAGCTGTCCCAACTGAGGCTCCAGACATGTTCGAGAGCCCAGCCAGGATCAGTGGAGTCTGGGTCAGGGCAGCAGAGATGCCAGCTGATCCACAGACTTATTAAGTGGCTGTTGTATTAAGTCGGTTTTTGGGGGTGATTTGTTAGGCAGCTGTAAATAGCAGATACAAGTTCCAAACAGAGACATAAACTGAGGTGGAGAATACAGGAGGGAGACCCATCTGAAGGTGGGAGAGCTCTACTGCAGAAAGGTGGAGTTTCAAGGAGCTGGAAGACATTCTGCAGGGTTGCTGAGAAGTCCAGTCTGATCTGAAGCAGAGATGTAAGAGGATTGAGAGTCAGAGACTCCAGGAATGAGTTACATTTTCCAGGAAGACAGAAAAGAGAGCTGAGCTAAGTACCTCAGAGAAATCAACATTTAAGGAATGAATGAAGGAAGAAGGTGGTAGGAAGGAACAACCAGAAGAGAGGCATATATGGAAGAAAGGCATGACAATTTAAAGCTACATTATCACTACAGGAAGGTAAGGAAAAGATCCAGAGTCCCCAACCTCATCTAGATGACTCTGTTGTCTTGGAGGTACAAGGGAAGCAGGGGTGAGCCTGAAAGATCATGACAGAGCTCATATGACGTTCCAAGGGGTCTGGATTTTATCCTCAAAAGTTGTTAGCAAAGGAGAGACTTGAACAGATATTTTGTTTGGTTGGGGTTTTGTTTTGTTTTTTGTTTTGGAACATCACTCTGCAGTAACAGGGTGGGTGGATGGATGGCAGCGAGCAAGACAGACGTTAGAGAGGCTAGTTGGAGGGGCTGCCAGAGAAACCCATGTGAGAAAGGATGAAGGCCCGGGCTTGAAGGAATGGCTGCAAGCATGGAGAGCAAAGATGGATTCAAGCCAATGTGGGGTGACAGAAATGATCCAACTTTGTGACTGAATATGTGTGGGGTAGGTCAGAGAATAATTCCAAAGGACTCCTCATTTTCCAGCTCAGGCAATGAAGTAACTGGTCTAATTCAATGGAAATAAATGTCTTCTGGGGGAATACCCTGGCCCCACTAGCCTGTGATAATGCCATAAAGTTATTCTTCCTTCATATGCCTAAATTCTTGTAGCTTAGAGCCTGGCCCAGAACTGCTTGCTGGAAATCAGCTCCCGTCACAGTGTCCTATCTGTTATTTCTCAGCATCACAGAGCGCCTCACAGTTGAGCTACAGAACAAGTCCCTTGGGTCCTTCCCCTCTAACCTTCTAATCTTGCTGCTTTGCCGCTGCTGCTACTGTTCATGCCCTTCTGAGATCCCTGCTCTGCGGGGCCAGCTGACGTCCATGCGACTGCTCCCTGCGGGCCCCATTCCAGCCTTGAAAACGGGATGTGCCCTCTCCAGAATGAACCAGGTCCAGAATGGCTGCCTCAGTCTGGCATCTTCAGAAATTTGCTCCCTTTGGGCCTCTCCTGGTCAGCCTTCACGCTGTGGCTAGATCAGAAATTCGGTGTCATCATTCACTGTGTCCACGAGACAAGAGCAATTCCTCTTCCCGTAGAACACCTCTAGGCTTCACCGTATCTGAGATCCAGACTCAGCCGGTAGGCACAAGATCTTTCTCTACTCTGGTTCAAAGCATTCCCCGCCTTTTATTCCTTGTCCCCAGAGAAACTACTTCACAGGATGGTTGAGCCAGAACATCCATTCTCTGCTGGGAAAACCTCTTTCCACATGCACCTGCATGTGGTTTTATTCCATTGCTCTAAAGCTGCAACCACACAAGAGTTCAAGGTTAACATATTTTCCCTAGCCTGGGTCATTCACTCCTATCCAGGGTTCCCTTGATAAACTGGGGATCTAGGAAAAGGTTTATAGGAAGATTGCGTGTCCCCTCTGCTCCTGATGATGTTGAGAAGATGTGACATTCAAGGAGATTTGAATGTGAAACAAACTCAAAAGTGGGAGAGACACACACAGAGAGGGAGATTTTAGATGTGGGCGGTAGTGGAAGTGATGGGGGTGGTGGGCGCTGGAGCCTGGCTCTCACAGCTGGAAGGGCCAATTTTGTGTATCAGTTTCCAACTCCACAATGACTGGTAGCTTGAAATCAGCAGTGATGAGAGTATTTACACTGCAGAAATCAGCAAACAGCACAAACCTGAACATTTATTGCACACTGTCGTGGGTGGAGGGTGAGATCATCCATAGAGAGCGAATAAAATGAAAGAGGAAAAGGCCCCGAGAGGAAATGCTAAGGAAGTAACATTCAGGGAATGGACAGAGAAAGGGGAGTTGTAAAAGAAAGTGAGAAGCATCCAGGAGGCAGCAAAAGGTGCTGTTGACATGAAGGGAGGAGAGATTACAAAACAACACTGTGAGCTGTGTGTCACATGTCCATACCCAAGGTGAGATGATGTGGTGGAGATCAACTGATCAAAGATGGTTGTTCTTATTTTCTAAAAAGTTATTGTGACTCTTTCGAAAGCACAGTCCTAAGTTTTAGGCAAAGCACGATCAAGCCAGTAAGTGGTTACAGTTGCTGAAATTTTTTAATCCAGTTATCTTGGTCATTGCAACAATGGAATGCGGTAACCAGTTTATTTTTGGGCTACAGATCTATTCAAAACTTCTGCCCAATTGCACAGAGTTATAAACACCAAACGATATTATTCTAGAACTCAAAAAGACCTTAAAAATCATCAATACTCTCTGATCATCTGGCTAAGAAGAAGACAGTTCAGAGAAGGGTGTGGCATGTCGGACAGACACACGGCTGGCTGCTCGGACAGCCTAGATCCCATCGGCCAACTCTTCTCACCTGCTGGACCCACCTATTCACAGAGACTTTCCCCAGGAGGGAAAGATTAAACTAAGTTCAGTTGAGACGAATGTTGAAGCAAAAATGTCTGCACTTTGGGGCGCCTGGGTGGCTCAGTGGGTTAAAGCCTCTGCCTTCAGCTCGGGTCGTGATCCCGGGGTCCTGGGATCGAGCCCCACGTCGGGCTCTCTGCTTGGCAGGGAGCCTGCTTCCCCCTCTCTCCGCCTGTCTCTCTGCCTACTTGTGATTTCTGT
>ML102149.1:0-43500 GCA_003697995.1 Taxidea taxus jeffersonii
TTAAAATTGTAAATCTGTAAGGTCCAAGGTAGTAAGTACTACTATAATTACAATGTAATCCACCCAGACTTCAATGACTATTTCTTGAGAGCCCATCACGGGCTGGACATAGGTCTTAGGGCTGGGGACCCAATTGCACCAAGCAAGGTAGGGGCCTGCACCCCTGCAATTTATTGTCTTCACTCAGGTACTGTGATAGTCCAGGATACACCTGCAAGCAGCCTAACCGATGACACAAATACTGTTCTTTTAAAATTGTGCAGTTATTCAGAGAAAAGCTTTGTAGGCAGTAAGTTAAAATGATGAGGGGGCAATTGGTGAGAGAGACACAGATGGCACCCAGTGATAGCTGATGTGATAACGTCTCTGGGCCAAAGTCCTAGAAGCTGACAGTTGGGATCATCTAACTCCACCTGTTCCTTCATTTCTGTTCCAGGCTCTAAGGTTAATAGGGTCAGGGAAATATAAGGACTGGGGGACCCATAACTCTCTGGCTCTGCCTAAAGTCACCTGTAATGCTGATCCAGTTCTCACCTTATATCTTCTAGCAACTTTTGTTAGGACATGTGTGACCAACTCCGTGCCTGCCATCCCAATTCTAGAACCATACCTCTCATCTATGTTTCCACCCCTGGCTTCCTTCATCACTACCGAATTTTCTCCCTATCCTCTTAGTTCTCTGGGCCTGGGGCTTGGTTGGACTTTGCCCCGTGGCTGGATTCTCATTTTCCTGCTGTTGGCATTTCTCTCATGAAGACCACCTGCCTGCACAGATGCTAGCTAGTCATGCCTGCTGGAGACTGCTCACATAGCCTCAGAGATCCCTTTCCGTGGCCTGCAGAAAATATTTAGGAAGTGGAATCCAATGATGAGAGATGAAATCTGAAAAGGATGATTTGGCAGGATTGTGCTTGGATAACTGGAAGAATGATGGTTTCATTCAGTGAGACTGGGCACAGGGGAGTTAGCAGGCTTACTGGGAAAAATGACAGGTCAGTTTTGGACATGTTGAATTTGAGGTGCCTGTAGGATCTCCAGAATATATCCAGCCTCCAGAGAGTTGGATGTATGGCTGGAGAGCTCAGGAGAGTGTTACGTTGCATAAATATTTCCTAGTGTATAAATATCTATACTTGTTATTATATATTTATTATATTTATACATACACAGAGACATTTTTATTTATGAGAGAGAAAGAGAGTGCATGTGCAAGAGTTGGGGGAGGAGGAGAGGGAGAGGAAGAGACAGAATCCTAAACAGACTCCATACTCAGGGCAGAGCCTGATGCAGGGCTCGATCTCACGACCCCAAGATCATGACCTGAGCTGAAATCAAGAGGCAGAAGCTCATCTGACTGAGCCACCCAGGCACCCCCACACAGACAACATTTTAAAAGCTAAGCCTCTGTCAGTGATCAAGATTTCTGGAAGGATCACTGAACAAACCAAAGTTCTTCTCCCATTATGCAAATCTGTACATGTTGTTAATCAACAGTTCTGTATAATTAGAAGCTCATTTCCATGTTAATGTAGAAAGTCATAACCATGCTGAAATTTGCCTAAAGTCAGTAAGGTCAAATGTTGAATAAATATTTATTCAAAGAGGAATGTTACAGGTCAAGACTTTGAACCTGAAAATTAATCAATCTGGGTCTGATTTGAACTTCACACAGGGTTTGTGGTTGTTTAACAATGTTTTGCCTGCCAACCAGTAATTGTTTTCCATGCTTACATTAGAAAGGCAACACTGAATACCCAATAGTAACTTTAAAACAATAATACAAGTTTGATCCTACCACAAGAAACCAAATCAATACAAGAAATTCTGGGGGTGAAAGAGTATCTCCCTACCACACTTGGAGGGATACATACTCCTTTAAGGGGGCCCTCATAATTCCCATTACAGTTAATGGGAGTTGCATGTGTGTATCAGGAGGCATTGCTTTCTTTATCAGAAAGCCTTGCTTTCTCTATCAGAAAATGATTCCTTTTGTGTTGATCTTCTAGCTGTGTTTTCATTCTACCTTTTAAAACCATTACATCTAACAGAGTTTTGAGTGCATTATAGGTAACTTTAAGAAGCCATCATTATCTCCTCTCTCTTAACCACATAATAGGGGGTAGAAAAGTGAGAGCACAGTATATACACCATGCTGAGGAGAAGGAACTTGCCTTGAATTTTTGAACCCTCAGCCTATTTTCTGTAATGCTCAGTGGTGAATCACTCTTAAGTGCTCCATCATTCACTAGGATATGTGCTTCCTGCCAAAGGTTACCAGATTACAAAAGTATCCTCAGCTCAGAAGGGACTCATAATTTACCATCACCTTATTTTGACACTAGGAAAGAAAATATGTGCATCAAGACAAGTAGAGGAAATAATGAAAAAAAAAAAACCTATATTAAGTTAACAATGCAGCAAACACCCCAAAGGGAAAAATACAGACTAGAACAATAATAAGGATGGTAGTAAAGTAATGCTGTTAAATTATGAGGAGAGATTTGCTGGCAACCTCATGAACACTCCCCTGAGTGAAGATAGCTTCTTAAAGAACTTCATTTAGGCCTGAGAGGAAGTGAGAAAGTTAAGATAGTTCCCAAAGTTGGAAGAAAATAAGTAGTTGTGCCAATGTCTGACAGACAAGGTCAAATACATTTCTTGAAGGTCAAGGAAGTATCTGGAACATTTTAAAAACACAAATGACTTTGGAAGAAGCTGTTAACATATCAAAGATGAGCAGTGTAAGGTCACAGAGGCAGAGTGGTAGAACCCTCATGAACTTAGACAATCGCAGTGAAATATTAGCAAGTTAACATGTAGAAAAAATAGGAGAGATACAGTATTTATGAAAAGGTCCTGAGAAATGCTGCATGCTCTTTGCCTGGTAAAAAGGCCATAGGAATGTATATCTTAAATTTTAGCACATCTCATTTTAGCAAAGTTATAATCAAACAAGTGACATTTTACAGAAGAACACTAAAAATATAATTACCAGAAAGCCTCATGCATTGCTAATGCAACTACAATTTTCTTTTTTGTAACATAATTTCATCGTAAACTTTGATGAAAATGCATGTCACAAGGTTGTCAACAAACATTTATAAATGCTATAATTGACTTCCTGGGATAAACTTATTAAACTGCCTACAAAATTTTGAGATGCCTGGATCACTGAGTAGTATAATACATTTCTATTCCTTGCAAATTCCTTCCTCTCCTGATTTGGGTGTGTCTATCTGTGTATCTTTCTGATGGTTTATATGTTTGTTGGTTGGCTGAAGTGCCACAGTTCAATATGCTACTTTTTTCTTAACTTCTTTTTTTATTAAATATAGATACAGTAAAGATCCTTCACAAGGGTAGAATTTTTTACAGATTATATAAATACATAAAATTTATACACTTTTACAATGTACAATTATACAATAAATTTTTATAGATTATATAAATTTATGTAACCTACACCCAAGCCAAGATATGTAACATTACGCACCCCACAAACCTCCCATGCCACTTTCCAGTCAGTACCCCCATACCGTCACAGCTACTGTTCCAACTTATAGCATTAGATGAGTTTTGCCTGCTTTAAAATTTCATATAAATGAAACCCTGCTGTATGTTCAATGTTACTTTTATAAACTTTCCATAAGTGGGCATATTGAGTTCAAGTGTAATTCTGGATAGGAATATGTTCAAGAAATGCATTTTTCTTCTATTTCTACCCTCTTTTACAAACTATTCTGAGAAGTTTTAAAGTGTAAATCTCCCCAGCCATTCCCCCCCAAACAAAAACCACTTCAGTACTAATGCTGACTATGACTCCTTAGCCCTGCCTGCTTAAGTAGGGGTAACATAGTGGTTTGAACTAATACCTGGAATGACCTTTTCTTAGCCATTACAGTCTTTCTCATCAATGTTGATAATGAGGTTTTTTTAAAGTGTTAAAATGAAATAAAACAAAAACATACATAGGTGTTTTTTGTGTGCTTTTCTTGTTTACGCATTTACATATTTTTTTATAAATTGAATGGGCCACAGGAGAGTCTTTGTTTTATCCTAGGTCCCAAGACAACTAACCTTCTTCTCTAGAACATTCATTACTAGTTCACTTCTTGTATATCTTTGTGAAAATAGTACACACATGGATATGCTTCTTTGTTTTTATACATATGGAATAATTCTCAGCAAACTCTCCTGTACTTTACTCTTTCCAATTATAAATTATATTGGAAGTCATTTGCCATCAGCACATAGAGAACCACCGTGCTAATTTTAATGGATTCATAGTATTGTGATCTATGGCTATACCCTTAGTTACTTAATCAGATTTTAGGATTTGAAAAACAAGTAAGCATCCTTGTTTGGCCAGTGATTCTTTAATCACAATGAGATAGAAATTTTAGGACCCTTAGAGATAGATATTAGCTAAGGATTTTACATATCCTTTATTCCCAACTAAGTGGATGGAAATTCCAAACAATATCTGGCTGTTTCCCACACTACTTTCAGCTCCCTGTCTGAAAGCAGGAGTCTTCAGCTGATGTAGCTCCCTGGGTGAATAGGATCAAATAATAGTGGGCAGTGGGGAGCAGGGGGGCAGGGGGTTGCCCATGGTCTTAGAGAAACCAGACTCCACAGAATAATCTTGGCTATGCTTCTAATGAAAGGAAGAGGTATTCTGACCTTTTTAGAAAGCAGTAATTTCAAGACTAAGTTTTCTCCCTGAAATCAAGAACAAGGCAAGGGTGTTCTCTTTCACCACTTTTATTCAACACTTGAATTCTAGCCAGAGAATTACGCAAGGAAAAGAAATAAAGGCATCCAAATTGGAAAGGAAGAAGTAAGCTATTTCTACTTAATAAGTGACATAATCTTATAGGTAGAAAATCCTAAAGAATCTACTAAAAAGGTGTTAAGGCAAATAAATGCAGCAAAGTTGCAGGATACAAGATTAACACACAAAACTCAGCTGGTTTTTTATACACTAGCAATGAACAATCCCAAAAGGAAATTAAGGAACCAATGACATTTATAATAGCATTTAAAGAAGTAAATGCTTAGGTAAAATTTAACCAAGGAGGGCCAGACTTGTACACTGAAAAGAAAACAAAACAAAATACTGCTGAAAGAAATCAAAGGGCTAAATAAATGGAAAAATTGTCTGTGATTATAGACAATCTTACTATTGTTAAGATAGCAATCTTCCCGGAACAGATCTACAGATTTAATACACTCTCCAGTAACAACCTAATGGCCCTTTCAGGAGAAATAGAAATATTCATCCTAAAATTCATATGGAATTTCAAGGTACTCTAAATAGCCAAAACAATCTTGATAAAGAACAAAAAAAATTGGAGGTCACACACTTCCTGATTGCAAGACTTACTACAAAGCCACAGTAACCAAAACACTTCCATCATTCTAAAAAGTTCCCTTATGCCCCCTTGGCAGTGAACCATTCTCTATTTCAGCCCTAGGTGACCACTGATTTGCTTTTGTCATAGTTCTGCCTTGTTTAGGATTTCACAGAAATGCAGCCATACAGTATGTAGTCATTTCTGTCTGGCTTTGACTTTACGTGATGTTTTTAAGATTCATTCATGCCATTAAACATATGAGTAGTTCATTCCTCTCTGTTGTTGAGTAGTTTTCCATTGTATGGATATATTATAATTTTATCCATTCACCAGCTGATGGACATTTGGGTTACTTCCAGGGTTGGTTTTTATTGTTGTTGTTGTTTTGTTTTGTTTTCCTTTCTTTTCTACAGTTTCATTCTGCAGTGTCAAGGTCTAGGTTTTATTTATCCCATTTATAACTAATTGAAATTCTTGAATTTGTGGATTGGTGATTTTTGCCACTTGTGAAAGTGCCTTTTTGGATATTGCCTCTGCTGTCTTCTCTCTCCCCTTCCCTTCTAGAACTTCATTAGATGTTTGTTAAGCCTTCTCTTCCTATCCTCCATATTTCTAATCTTTCTCTCATAGTGCCTTTTTGTCTTTCTGTACTGACATTCTGGATAATTTCTTTAGTACTACCTTCCAATACAAACATTTTCTCTTCTTGATCTACCCCTAATATTTCTAGGACCCTGGAAAAAAGTACAAACGAAAGGCCACATAATATAGAAACACATTTAAAAGTCAGAAATTAACAAAAAACTAAATAAAATTTATTCCCTCCCCCTATCTTGACAAAAACCAGGTTTGAATTTAAAATTCTTGGATACCTAGAGCTCTGTCCTATAATATGGTGGCACAGGGAATGCTGACTCCTAACTGCTAACTCCACACCCTTCTCTTTTTATCCTCAGCTCCATTCCATACTGAAACAACCATTGCATATACATACTTAGACAGCCAACCTACAAATCTAGGTCCCATTATTGCCCCATGAGAGCCACTTCTTGGCCACCCCCTGAAAGTACAGTTTACTCTCAGGAGGAGAGACCTGGAGAAGAGGTATGCATAAGGAACTGGAAGAAGGCTTGGGACTATTTGAGGTGGGAATTTCAGGGTCCCTGGTGTCAGAAGTATGATCTGTAAGGGGGCATATAGATTTCATATGACTGGCCATATCCTTAGCCATTCAGATTCCTCGGGGCAAGATGAAGACCAGAGCAAACTCCAAAGTACAGGGCCCAAGGTAAGGGTAGTACTGTTCTCTTTAGCTATGTTCAATTCATCTCTTGAGTCTTTTATTTCATTTAGTATATTGTTAATTTCCAGGTGATCTTTTTAAAATCTGTTGTTTTAGTCATATTTTTAGTTCTTTTATGTTTTACAACATTTAACCATATTTATTTTATATCCTGTGTCTGATATCCTAAAATCAGAAGCTTTTGTGGATCTCATTCTGGTATCTGTTGTTCTGGTTGGTTGGCTCTTGCTTTTGGTGCCTTCTTTCTTTGTGTGTTTTCTGATTTTTGAGCTCATATTTCTTAAAATTTATCTATGTAGAATTCTTCAAAGTGTTAAATTCTTCAAAGCTTGGAATAAGAGGAGCCCCTCCAAAAAGATTCATATTTGCTTCTCCCAGGCACCTGACTACATGATAAGTCTGGATAACTTTAAATCAAATTTTCAACCCATGTTTTCATGAACCATCCAGGTACTGAAATTTCAGGCTGAAAAGCCATGTGAGGGCCCACCTGTGACTGCACATTCTCAGAAATTTGCCTCCTCATTCCCATTCCATCAGTGCCAAAGTTGCTGGGCATTTCATCAGGAGAGGGGGGTAGATTTCTTCCATCAAGGATGTATTGGGAGGTTTCCTTTTGAAATAACAGTCTAGAGTAGGACTTGGGCTTTGTCTCTTGTGGTCTCCTGTCTAAAAACTATGAAAATTCACCGAGTTAGGCATATGCCATCTGGGTTCCCACCTTCTTTTGTCCTAAGTTCTCTTTACTTTCTTGCCAGCTCATTGAAGCAAGAAGGAAGGTTTTTAACCGGATTTTTAGTTATTTTCCAGAGGAGGGTCAATTGGGATACCTAACCCGCTTTATTGCTCTAAAATTCTAGCACAACCTTGACATTTCTCCAGTCTATTTTTCCTAATTCCCACTACAAATATATTGGCTCATACACAAGTGGTTTCTGGCTCCATCCAAAAGCCTTCCAACTATATTCCCTGCTTCTAGTCTCTACTCTGTCTCTTTGCTCCATCTCCCATCCGTTCAACCAAGCTGTATCAATTAGAATCTCAGCAAGAAACAGAATTCACCCAAAGAGTTCAAATAAAGATAATTTAATGAAAGGACCAGTTACAGAAAGGCTGACATAGGTAAGTAAGCATATAAGAGTTGATGAGGCACTTGGTAACTAGCTACAGAGGGGATGCTAAGGAGACAAAAGGAGAAAATAAAGTTTCTAGAGCCCAGTGAAAGGTAGAGCCATGGAGGAGGGGCCACTTGCAAGAGCTGTAGCCAGGAATGAATGAAACTACTTTTGGAGATAGAATATCAGTGGAAGGCACAAGTAGAGAAGAGATGCCAAATTTCACCTTCCGTCTGCCTTCTGATAACTTTGCTTAAGCCTCTTATTAGTTAAACACAACTACAAGGGAGTCATCAAAGAAGCTGAGGTCACTCCCCAGAGGCATAGAGGTTGGCAAAGAAGGGTAGGAAATGAGTCCGAGGGCCAAAAATACTATCACATCGTACTTTGTTCAGACCACTTCCAAAGGTCAAATGTCTAGTATGCTAAACTTATACCATCCTCCTATTTAAAATCTGTCAGTGGATTCACATCATCTTCAGGACTCTAAACTAGGATATGTGACTTTCCCCTTACTTGTGACTTCATTCCCTAATTCTTGCCCTATCCTACAGTAATTTCAAATTATTTCCAGATTTTCCAGTAGTTCATGCTCTCATATTATGTATGTTGGTCACATCCCTTCCTCTTCCTAAGTCAACTTTTTGCATCTTCTTTGTTTGGTAAACTTCTATTCAATCTTCTGAAATCAAAGATTGAGCTCTAGAATCATCTCCTTCTGAAATTTTTCTTTTCCAGAATGTTTCCATCACTTCCCTACTGAATCTCATTGTAATATTTAGTTGAACTGAGTATCCTGACAGAGATATGCATTTTAGGTCTTACATACAGTACCCGGTACCATTCCTGGCACATGGTAGGCAACCAATAACAAATTTCCAAATTAATAAAAAACTAAATAAAAATTAAAAACTAAATATTACAAAAGAAAAAAGGTAGTACTGTTATAGGGCTCTTTGAAATTTCAGGTTATGGGAAAAGTCCTGAAATTGAATTTTCTTTATCAAATTTATTTCTGAGCTATTTATCTTTTATATAGGCTGGGTAAGATAAGGAAAAGACTAGGCACAGGCCCAAGGGCTTAGAATTTAAATCCTAAAGGTTAATCCTAGATTTGGGCAATGTCCCTCTAAAATATAAGAAAGACATTGCTTTGGTGTTAGCTTTGTTTCCAAATACTGCCTTATTTAAATAAGATAATTGAAAATGTGTATTGACCCATAAATTTCTGGCAAATTCATATTCCAATAACTTTTCCTTTTTTGTATATTAAAAAACCTAACAGCTGTGGAGACCATTCTTGCTTGGTTTCAACAGTGCAAAATGATTGATTTCAATAGTGTAAAATTCTCCCTTTTCAAAAATTCTTGAGAGAAAATAAAAATGCTACCTACCACACTGCATGAAGTACTGGAGGTTTATTTGCAGTGCTGATAAACATTTATTTATCTTTTCATTTATTCCAACAGTAATCATTTTATTTGTAGACTCAAATTAATATTCCATGTGTACATGATGAAACTTAGAAGATATGGGGATTAGAAGTCTTTATTGCTGGGGTGCCTGGGTGGCTTATTTGGTTGGACCACCTGACTCTAGACTTTAATTTTAACTCAGGTCTTGATCTCAGGGTGTTGAGTTCAGGCCCAGCATTGGGCTCCACACCTACTTTAAAAAAAAAAAAAAAAAAAAGGAGTTTTTACTGCGAATCTTCGTAACTGTAACACTCCAGCTAAGCAAGTTTACAGCTGCTCAGTAATACTAGTAAAAACTGAGTAAAGGGGGCGCCTGGGTGGCTCAGTGGGTTAAAGCCTCTGCCTTCAGCTCAGGTCATGATCCCGGGGTCCTGGGATGGAGCCCCGCATCGGGCTCTTTGCGCTGCATGGGGCCTGCATCCTCCTCTCTCTCTGCCTGCCTCTCTGCCTGCTTGTAGTCTCTGTCTGTCAAATAAATAAATAAAATCTAAAAAAAACCCAAAAAAACAAAAACAAAAAAACTGAGTAAAGACTTCCAAATCTTTTTCTTTTTTTAAAGATTTTATTTATCTGTTTGACAGAGATAGATCACAAGTAGGCAGAGACGCAGGCAGAGAGAAGGGGGGAAGCAGGCTCCCTGCCTAGCAGAGAGCCCGATGCGGGGCTCAATCCCAGGACCCTGGGATCATGACCTGAGCCGAAGGCAGAGGCTTTAACCCACTGAGCCACCCAGGCACCCCCAAATCTTTTTCTAATTAAAGACAAATGGTTACATTTCTGACAGAATGGATTACACCACATTTTCAAAATTTAGTTTTATATTTTAGCTATTGCCTTAGATGCCACATGAAACTAAAACTGGTGCATATATCCTAAAAAAAAAAATGTTCTCCATGTGCAGTGAAATATGTAAATTCAGCACTGGGAAAGAACCCTTCTTAAAATCTGGCCAATGCTGAGTCAAAGATCTTAACATATAACACATACGCTTTTGTGAGCACTGACCAACGGACCAGAATACGTTAAAGGGAAGTCCTGGAAGCTTCTCTCTGGAATACTGTAGAAGGCCTTGAAGTGGGAAACCACAAGCCTAGAAAAACACTACACGTCCCGGCATGCTTTACGACTACCAGCGACCATAACTCCCAGAATGCATTGCTCGTGGCACGCAGGATTCCCTTGTAGCTGGGAATTGTAGTTCACTCCGGTCGTCTGCATCTGTATAGGCGAGGGTGTGTGGTTGCTTACCTAAGCCGGAGGACATCAGGCGTATTCTTCCAGTTCTTGGAAAAGTGGAAACACTTCGAGACACTAGACTGAGCGGGTTCATTGTCTTATCTCTCGGTTTCTACTTTACAGAGGTAACTTACGGAGAGGCTGAAATTCACACAGCAGGGCTCCACCCCTTCTTTCTGAGAGCGACCTAGTTCTGGTGAAGCTGTTTGTCCCTAAGCTCTCACCGTAGTAGCCGCCGCCCATCCCTCTTTGTGTGCTTCGGGAAGCCGCGGAGCTAGTGGCTGCGACTGTTGGGAGTTGGGAGTGAAGGAGAGGGACGTTATCCGGACGTTGCAGGCGGGCGGACTCTTTCTCACCTCGCGCCAGCTGACAGGTAGGTTGAATGAGCTTCCCTCAACGCTTTTCGGCCTCCTGTGTTTGATGTCCGGGCTCAAAGGGCGGTTTGGCCGTTCCTGCTGACAGCGCTGCCCGGCCCGGCTCCCGAAGGAGAGGCTGGGAGAGCCAGGTGCGGTGACTCAGGAAGGAGACGAGACCACTGGTTTTCCCTTCTTGGCCCACCGGAGGATGGCCCGCGGAGCTTCGAGGCTTGCTCGGCGCCCAGTGGCCCCGCGTCTCCTAGACGCCCTATCCTGGACCGCGCCCTCTTGGTGGTGACCTCGGGAAAAGTGCTTCCTTTCCACCTTTCCCCATTTTATAAATAAAAGTCATTCGTACACGGCGTTGACAGCGCCTTCCCTCGCCGTGTATGTTGCAAAGTGCCCGAACCTGGAGGCTGTAGCACAAAATGACAGGGGCTTTCTCTTCTTTGTAGTTTTGAGAAAGTGAACTTGTCAGCACGGAGCTTCCGGCCTGGGAGGATGAGCTGGTCAGATTTTGCTGTTGGGCTTTGACTGAAAGTGTACTTACTTTGAATATATTTGATAGTTAATCAAATCAAATGGTAAATTTTGTGTTTTGCTTGTCCTGAATATTATTACTGTTACACGTCATTTACGGGAATTTTGTCCGACCGCACATTTTTTAAATCAAATGTTTAGGGATGAAAGCAAAACTGGTAATAGATTTGCTTTATGTCGTATAGCCTAAGAGCTCCTTAATGCCAACCCATGTCCTCTGTTTTAAGAGTCTGAGACATTGTGTTAAATCTGGGCATGTGAAGAGCTTACTTTGTGCTAGCTACTTTGTTCAATTCTGAATATTTATGTACATTTCTTTACAATGTTTTTCAAGACTTAGTAATATATATGCTTCCATATTTAAAAAGTAGAGTTTATATGTTGTCTTTTGATAGCAGTGAACTACATGGCCTCTTGAGATAATTTTCTTCTTGACGTATTTTTTAAAAGAGCACACTTTTACCAATGTAATAATGATTGTAAATGATTATATGTTTTTTAAGGTCACAAACATGTCGGACAAAAGTGAATTAAAGGCAGAATTGGAACGAAAGAAGCAGCGGTTGGCCCAAATCAGAGAGGAAAAGAAGAGAAAAGAAGAAGAAAGGAAGAAAAAGGAAGTATGTTTTATTTTTTAAGTAAACAATGTAAAATAATTGGATTTGATATCAAATACTTACACCTTTATGTAATACCTTAAGAATAGTTAAAAATCCAGCAGTTGTGACTGCAAATATGGCACTGTAGGTGAATTTTACTTTAAAGAAGCCAAGTATGTGAAAATGACAAAATTGATAAAATGTGATTTTTTTACTGAATAAAAGTATTTTGTATAGATTGATGCATTTTGAGGATTTGGTTTATAAAAGCTCAATCTACATGTTTTTCTTCTAGGTGTATGTTTATTATGTAAATTAAGGGACATCTGCCTTGTAATAGCTCATAAAACATGGCATATATATCATAACTTAGTTTGGAATTTGAATTTCCTTATCTGAATGTTTTGCTAGTCTGCACTGCTAACAATCTGTCAGAATAAATAATAGAAAAGAGAAATATATAATAGATTATTTAATTGATTAGGGAATTTGTTATCTCTTTCATTATGAAATATTTTCCCTGAAGTACTTTTGCCAAGCAGTAGGTCTGATATTACTTAAGGATAGACCAGATAGGTATGTCTTCTGATTTTTCACATCACCATTTCATCATGTATGGCAAATATACATTGACCCTGAGCTGGAGATATTTTACTTGTTTCTGTATGGCTATGTACATTTTTCCCAACTATTTGGACAGATTTGCATACTTTTACCACAGATATGTTTTAAATTAATATGTTTAAATGATCAGTGTAAGATAATTTGCCCTAAGTGTGACATTAGTACCACGGTTTCTATTTGATAGCCAATAACCAAGATTTCTAGAAATCTCTTAAGGGAAAAGAAAAATCAGAAAAATTAAAAGTACAATTAATGTGCATGCAGCATTTTTATGATGCTCTAAAGGCCTTTGAAGAATTTTCTAATTTATTCTGAACCTTTCTGTGATATATTATTGTAAGAAAGTTGGAGGCTTAAGTTAGCTCTTTGATTAAAAGTTAACTGATACCATTTGCGACGACATGGATGGAACTAGAGCGTATTATGCTTAGCGAAATAAGTCAACTGGAGAAAGACAACTATCACATGATCTCCCTGATATGAGGAAGTGGAGATGCAACAGGGGTGGGAGTTAAGGTGATAGGAAAAGTAAAAATGAAACAAGATGGGATCGGGAGGGAGACAAACCAAAAGAGACTCTTAGTGTCATAAAACAAACTGAGGGGGGTGGGGGGAGAGGGTTTGGGAGAGGGGGGTGGGGTTACATTATATGTTTAAATAAAGCTTAAAAAAAAAAAAAAAGTTAACTGATAGAAACATGTCCGATAGAGCCATTCCAAAGTAGTGTCTATAGCTGTAAACCCTTCACTGCTGAGAGCATGTTTGATTTTTGTTTTCTAAGATGGCCATAATTGGCATAAATAGTCTAGTGACATCTACTATATATATGATTTATAGATGATTTAAAAGTTATAAAACATTACAAGAGATAATTTAATAGTATTAAACAATGAGTCTACTAATACATTGCTATATATACAGATGAAGTGTCAACTTGATAATATAGCCTGTTTGCCTATTGTGATGAAGTTCACTGATGACTTTTTTAAGTTAAAGTGGTATCATAGAATATTGTGATTGACACTGTGGATAATTGTATGAGTAATAGTTGTCTAGAAAAATAGGCATCTGAGGTGTATATAGAAAGCTTTCTCTTGGAAGGCTTAAATTTCATTTGAGATGTTTTGGATGATCTGAGGCTACTGAGGCTTATCTAGTTTACCTGGAAGATTTTTGTTAAAACTATAAATGACTGAAATAAAAGCTGACAATAATTTTGATAACAAATGTTTTGTGTCATGCAAAAGTGAATTTTAACTTTACCAAATCCAACCATGTTTTTTTTTAAATTTTTTTAAAGATTTTATTTATTTGACAGACAGAGATTACAAGTAGGCAGAGAGGCAGGTAGAGAGAGAGAGGAGGAAGCAGGCTCCCTGCTGAGCAGAGAGCCTGATGTGGGGCTCGAACCCAGCACCCTGGGATCACGACCCAAGCCGAAGGCAGAGGCTTTAGCCCACTGAGCCACCCAGGCGCCCCTTCAACCATGTTTTTATTGTCATAAAAAATAAGACCTATAATTTAAAAAACAAAAATAAAAACCTTTTCCATATGAATTTTTGACAAACATCCTCTACATAAAATTTGCATAAATACAATGAAGACTTCATACAGAAGTTTGAGGTATTCATACTTGATTTTCAACAAATATTGTCCATTTGCTTAAAATTTGTTACCTGTTAAGTAAGTTTTTATAGTGTTGTGGCATTTATATCTAAGCTTTTGCGCCACTAGGGGAGGTTTCCATAATTCCTAACTGTGAATAGCAATTTCATACTGTAGATAAATAGAAGTTGGCTGGATTTTTTAATTTACCTATTAGGTAAAAACTTTTGTGGGAACTCCTTGATTACATATCCTTTGGAGATTACTTACTAGAACTCTACTGGGAATGGTTTTCATGTATTGAGTGTAATGTGTGTTCAAAACCAAGTCACCCCCACCCAAGAGTAAACAGTGTTCATTCATTATTTAAAATATACCTTTTTTTGCAAGCAGAAATGTTACATAGCCTATGTAAATTTAAATTTTTAACTTTAAAAATAGACTGATCAGAAGAAGGAAGCAGTTGCTCCTGTGCAAGAAGAATCAGATCTTGAAAAAAAAAGAAGAGAAGCTGAAGCATTGCTTCAAAGCATGGGGCTAACTCCAGAATCCCCCATTGGTAAGGATAAGGATATATCCATTTATAAGAGCCAAGAATAGATGCTATTCAGCTCAGATATATCTGAGATGGATACATTGACTTTAATATATTTTGCATATTTTTCTTATTTGTGTCTCTTAAAAATAATTAATACTTTGTTCAGAATTATCTTTTTTCACATGTGCCAATACATGGTTATTTTGTTTAAGAGAACTGCAAGATTAAGTGTACTTATTAACATACACTGAACAACCATTTGACTTCTCTTATTAAATAAGTTATTTATTTCAACATTTGTTGAACAAGTTTTCTGTGCCATACTGTATTTAGCTTAAAGGTGACTCCTGATCTTAACTCTATATTTTTTTCTGTAGGTTAAAGAGAGGTATAATGAATCAAAATTCTAAAAGTATGTTAGTGTTCAAAGATACAGGAGTGGAAGGAAAAGATAGCCTTCTGCTCTCTTTGCTCGTAAGGGAAATAATATTGGTAGCCTATTATGTAGCAGTTTGACTTGTTCTTTTTTGGGCCATTCATTTTGATAACAGTACTAAACCAAAAAGCTGAAGTAGTAGAGGTACTGAAGACAATCGAGTTACATGTCAGAAAGCATTAAACACTTAAAATAATTCTAACCTGGATGCTGTTATGTAGTATTTTAGTTTGATATGGCCTTTGTCATTTAGGGTTAGTTTATCTGCGGCTAATTCCATCTAGTTTCGGGGACAAATACCAGAAATAATAACCGCTGTTTGCCTTTGTGAGCTACAACATAACTGTTTCTAGAACTGATATTTCTAAAAGGTTTCAAGATGAAAAAGCTGGTTACTCTCATGGTCTGCTTCTTGTTATTTCTTTCAACTCATTTGCCTTTTCTGTAATGATGGAATTTGAGGATTGAAATATACGTATATGTCTTTATTTAATAAGTTTACATTCATATTGCAATTTTAAAAGTAAATGAATGAGAACAGTATTGTTAATGAAATAGTAACTAAACCAAGTTTCTCTTTAGTTGTATAGTCTTTGATCAGTTTTTCTGTCGCTGGCTTTGTTTTCCTCCTGTGGGGATTTTTTTTTTCCTTTTCTATTTTTAGTATTTCAGTTTTACTGAATTCACGTGTTCATATCTCTCAGTTCATGGCCCTCCTCCATTATCAAGTCTTGAAAGACCGTTCTTCAGAGGTGTGTGTGTGTGTGTAAAAGTGTGTGTTTTTCCCTTATTCCCCATCTCCAGTTCCATCCCCCTTCCCAGTCTTGCTTAAGTACCCATTTTTGCATTTTTAATATATGTGCTTTTAATCTATCCTACGTGTGTTTACATAGTTCAGGTTTCATATATATGTGTGCATGTATGTTTTATACACATAAACACATTGTGTTATATGTATCGTTCTGTTTGTATCTTTTTGTCAAGCAGCATTTGAGACCTACCCATGTTGCTAAATACAGATCTAGCTATTTATTTTTGACTGATGCATGATATCCCATTATATACCATATTTTAGTTATCTGTTCCCCCAAGTGATAGGCACTTAGATTGCTTCCATCTCTTTGCTATCACAGTAAACACTGCAAGGAATATATACTTTACCTTTGAGAACGGTGGACGAATTTCTCTGGGATGTATGCCTAAGAATTGATTTGCTATGTTATTGTGTATAAGCTCACTTTACATTTATTAGAGTCTATATATTCTCTCAGAAATGACTACAAGTTTACCCTCCCAGTGCCAGTGAATGAGAAAGTAACTATTTTACCATATCCACATCATCACCTGACTTTCTCTGACTTTCCAATTTCTGCCAACTTGAATGGGTATAAAGTAGTATACCAAAATGTTTTAATATAAATTTATCTGTTTATAGTGAGGTTAACCATTTCTCAAGTATCTATTATTTACTCTTCTATGAGTTGCATATTCATATAGTTAGCCCATTTACTATTAGAGTTCTTTATCTTGCTGCAGGAGTTCCTTGTATATTTTAGGGGAGGTCTTCTTTGTTTTAGTCTTTTAAAAAAAACTTCCTGGTCTATTACCTGTTAACTCTGTTTATAATATCTTTCATTGAACCTAATTCTTCATTTTAATGTGTTCAAATCCTTCATTTTGATTTTAGTCAGACTTGCCAATTATAACCTTTTTTTGTGTTTTTTGGTCTTTTTTTTTTTTTTAAGAAATCCTTTCTTTGAAGACACAATATATATTTTCCTACATTTTTTCTGTTAGGCTTTATAATTTCAGCCTTTATCTTTAGATGTTTGGATTATATTTTTGAATATAGTATGAGGTAGGGATCCAATCTAGTTCTTCTCTATTATAGTTAGCTAATTTCCTCAGTTCCATTTATTATTAATTTCCTCATTCCATTATTATGAGGAAATTTTCTCCTTACTGATACTGATGCCAACTTTGTCATACAATCACTTCCCATATATTCATGACATTTCTGGGCTCTGTATTTTCACTGTTCATCTACTTTGTTTGATTCTATACTATTAACCCACAGTTTCAATTACTATGACTTAAGTATTCTGTGTAATTTTCTTGTACTGTCCATGTTCATTGGCCATCATGGTTATGATTTTAAAATAAATTGGACAGCTTTACCTTATGATATTTTGTAGAATAGCTTGTAAAGGGTAGATGTTACCTGTTCCTTTAAAACTTGGTAGAATTCAAAAAAATTAATAAATAAAACTTGGTAGAATTCAACTGTAAAACTGCCTGGGATTACAACTTCTTTTTTTTTCAAGGGGGTAGTTGAGCAAAGTTATTCACCATTATAGTTATTCACCATTTTAAGTCCCTTTTAAGGTTGTAGTCTATTTAGGTTTTCTATTTATTTCTGTATTGGTTTGATTTTTTTTAAAAAGCAATAATATTTATTATCTCTCATAATTTCTGCCTATCAGGAATTTGGTAGTGGCTTAGCTGAGTGGTTGTGGCTCAGAGTATCTCATGGCATTGAAGTCAAGATGTCAGTCAGAGCTGCAGGCATCTGAAGGCTTGCCTGCTGCTAGGATTTGCTTTCAAGGTGCTTCACTCACATAGCTGGCATGTTGGTGTTGGCTATTGTTGGTGAAAGACGTGAGTTCGTGTCCACATGGGCCACTCCACAGAACTGCTGGAGTATCCTTGCAGAATGTCAGGTTCTCCAAAGTGAGCAATCCAAAGATAAAGACAGCCAGGAAAAAGCTGTTATTTTTATGACTTACTCTTAGAAATGATCAGTTCCACTACATTCTTCTGTCCATTGGAATTCACAAAGAATTAGGACTTTCTTTAAAACTGCCAGAATAGGGGCAGTGGGTTAAGCCTCTGCCTTTGGCTCAGGTCATGATCTCAGGGTCCTGGGATCGAGCCCCGCATTGGGCTCTCTGCTCAGCTGGGAGCCTGCTTCCTCCTCTCTCTCTGCCTGCTTCTCTGCCTACTTGTGATCTCTGCCTATCAAGTAAATTAAAAAAATAAAATTAAAAAAAAAAACAAACTGCCAGAATATTTGCAGCAGATTCATAGGTCTCTCATATTTTGACATGATCATATGCTTTTTTTCCCTTTTAATGTATTAATTTGATGGTTTAATATGATAGCATTCTAATGTAAAAGCATGCTTACATTCTGGAATAAGCAACTTAGTTATGAGATGACTTTTTGCCTTTTTTTTTTTTAAAGGTTTTATTTATTTGATACAGAGAGAGAGACAGCAAGAGAAGGAATACAAGTATACAAGTAGGGACAGTGGGAGAGAGAGAAGCTGGCCTCCTGATGAGCAGGGAGCCTGATGTGGGGCCCAGTCTCAGGACTCTGGGATCATGAACTGAGCTGAAGGCAGATGCTTAACAAGTGAGCCACCCAGGCGCCCCGAGATGATTTTTTTCTTATGCATTGCTGAATGCATTTGCAAATATTTTATTTAGGAGTTCTTCATATATACTCAGAATCATGCCTGTAATTTTTTTCCTTTTATTATATCTTGTCTGGCCATTATAATAGATATAATGGTTATATCTATAATGGTTATAGTAGCCATATTAAATGGGTTGTATGGTTATCACCTTCTTCTGTTCTCTGACAGATTCCTAAAGATCTTCCCAGTATTTATTTAAAATTAGGCTTGAAGAATACAGAATACAGATGAAGGCAGTATCTACCAAACTTTTTTGACAGTAGCCCAAAATAAAAAGTACACCTTATATCATGACTTAGGGTGGATACTTTTTCTCTTTTCACTACAGAATGTATTTAGTCAATAATTTTAAATTTTAGAGGTGTAAAAATACTGCTAGAATATTCAGAGGATTTATTAAATATATCAATCTTTTCCTAAAATAGACTTTTTTCTTTTTTTTTAATTCTGAAAAGATTTTTTTAAAAAAAGCTATAGCTAATAAAATCTCTTTTAGCTTCTCATCATTGGTAGTTTCTTATTTATTTGGTGAGTTGACTGCTTTTTGTCAGAGATCCTTGAGAGCATAGAAAGTAAATTTTTATCCCTGGTGTCCAGCACAGACTAGACACTTAAATATTTGTTGGATTATTATTAGGTCATATGTCTTTCTTCTTGTAAGGCCAAATAAAAACCATCTGCTTTAAAAGCAAAAACAAAATCTGATCGTTTAAGTTTCAGAAAAAAGCATAATGGAAATTGAAATATGACCACTTCATAAAAGAAGCATGGCTTTTTTTTTTTTTTTAAACTAAATTTAAGTGGCTAGTCTTAAGAAAGTTAATTTTAGGTACAACTTTCAAAACATGTTATATTCAATATGGAGTTATTAAGCATTAATGATTGAAAAAAATAAAGTGAATCTCTTTTGTATGTGTAACTACTGTCTTAACTGTCTTGTAAAGAGATGAAAACAGACACTGCCAAGTATTCTATAGCCTGAGTCTGTATCAGTAGGCCACAGAACATTGATTCGTATGATAGTTTATTATCTGGATTTTCTTTTACTAGGAAAAAAAAAATGACTTTGATAGTCAAAAACAAGTTTTGCTTCATTTATTTCCCTTGCACCCCTTGTATCTTTTGAATACCTTAAATCTCATTTTTTTCCACTGTGTTGAGAAATATTTGACATATGTCATTATATAAGTTTAAGTTACGTTGTATGATGGTTTGATTTCCATATATTGTGAAATAATTACCACAGTAGGTTTAGTTAACATTCATCATCTCATACAGATATACTAAGCAGAAAAAAAAATTTCTTCTTCTGATGGCAACTCTTAGAACCTATTCTTTTAACAATTTTCTTATATATCATATAACAGTGTTAACTAGAGTCATCATGTTGTATAGTATATACCTAGTACTTACAACTAACTGGTAAATCTGATTCTTGGGTGGAATGAGTGCTTTCTGTATACCAACTCATTTCTTCAAGTTTGGCCTAATTTTAAGAAATCGTTCATTATAGTATTTTAATACCACAGGATTTTATTTTTATTAATTTCTTTAAAAAATTTATCTGATGCTCTGAATTATATTGAAGAGAATAAAGGAAACAAAACATTTAGAGATTAGTGGAGGATATTTAATCTTCATTATCGGAGAAAAGGCCGTAAAAAGGAAGAAATTAATATTTAGGAGAGTTAAGGTTTAAAGCAATACCTTTCAGGACAAAAAGAGGGAGTTACAAAAAAGTTACATGTTATTATTCCAGGCTAAGAGTATCCACAAGGGGGCATTATTGTAGTGCGGGCTATGTTTGAGTATTAAGTATCCTAGATTAGCTAGAGGAGGCCTTACAACTTTGGGGTTATCTCAGAAGGTCACTCCTTCCATTTTACTGTCTCATATCAGCTCGTACTCCCTACATTCACTTTCCTTGGCTGTTCACCTTTCCTAGCTTCTCCTTCCTGGCAAAAGCCCCTTCTTGCCAGAGGCTTTCTTCTACTCAAAAAATAATTGGGCTGTGTGTCATGCTTCATCTCTGACATTTGCATAGTTCTGAGTGGCCACCTTAGACTTAATCCTAATCATAAATCTAGGTGCATTCCTAGGTGCTTTCTGGTTTAAAAATATCTAGGTGTTTCTTTGCAGGCCAGAAGGCAGCAATGTGTGATTTTATATCCTTGGAAGGCCAAGATCTAAACTGGTAGGAAAGGCCTTCTTGATTGGGTTTTGTTCTAGATAATTAAAGAGTCACAGTCTTTCAGTATTATTTACATGATCAGTGAATGCTATGGTGTAGATTTGTCTTTCAGTTACTCCATATTTCTCTTCTGGTTCTCAAAGAAGGAAATAAATGTCTTTGCCCTAAACTTCTAATAAGCTTAAATTTGTTCAAATACGCATGTATATTAATGTTAAATCTTTTATTTTGTGCTCTTTAAAGCCTTGTTTTAGGCTATACACACACATATAACATATAATGAGTATACATATTACGTATATGTGTGTGTATACATATATATATATGACTGGAGTAAAAGTAATGTGATTTAATTGCTGTTCTTATTAAGCAGATTATATCCCAGATGCTTGTTAAAAGCTGATTAGTAATGGCTTTTGTTATTTTCGAAGCTGGTTGGACTCTTAAACCATCTTTACAAATGAATTCTAAAATTGAGTCTTTTTTGAGATTTGAGGGGCTATGACTTCAGAAGGTTTTTTTTTGACCTCTCTGAATTCATGCTTTTCATGCCGTTTGTTCTTAAGGGTTGTTTGTTGAATCTGAGAGTATGGTGGAATTGCCTTTCTGTGCAATTACTGTAATCTTTGATTTCTCTAGACTAATTAGGTTGAAATATGGTAGTGACCAAAGAACACTACCATTCCATTTTTTTCTGTTAATATTACTCCTTTTTCAATAATGGTAATTTTCTTTTTCTAGATTTGTCTCTTCTGTAGTATATGTTATTTATTATTGCAAGATGAAGTGGGTGAGCCAGATAATAACTTTGAGTCTTTTTTTTTTTTTTAATAACTTTGAGTCTTTAATGACTCTTTCCATAAACTGGCTTGAAAAGTATCTTTTGTGAGAAATGATACAGTTCTGGGATGGAGGTTTTTATTGAATTACAAGTATGATGCCATGGTGATTAATTTTGCTTCTGGCTGATAAACTATGATAATTTGGTAGTACTACCCCTGTAATTTATTTTTTATCTTGGGAACTTTTATTTCTGACACTTCTATTAGCTAGGTTAGTATATTTATGTACATATAATTACTGTTTAACCTGTTTCCATAAAGAATTTGAGGTAACATTTTTTATATTGTATTATTTTTTTATATTATATTAACCAAGTAAGATACTATTTGTTCCTATATCAGTTAGGACTTAGACTAGGGAAAGCCTTACATTGAGAAACAGACAAAAAGATGAGGAATGTAGCGCAAATGAAGTTAGGAGACATTAATGTTCTTTTATTTTAGATGCAGATCATATTTAGCTACTTTGAGTTGTATATACAGCACCTAGAACAGTGCCATCCACCTGTGAACTATGTGAAGGTGATCTGGTTTTATCATTGTTTCTGAGAGGTATAGTCACAAAATTAGAAACATTCTATTATGTTTTTATAGTCTTTGGAATTTAAGCAAGACTTAATCACTGTATCTCAGGAAACATTCTAGCTATGATTTTCTTTCCTCTCATCTTACTATTGGTTACCAATAGAATTTGCCATTGGACAAATAAGGATGATTAGTTTTGTACCTGTGTTTAAGATGTAATTGATCATAGGAACACCTGGCTAGCTCTGTCAGTAGAGCATGTGATCTAAATCTTGGGGTTGAGAATTCATGCCTCAGGTTGGATGTTGAGTTTACATTACAAAAAAAAAAAAAAAAAAGGCAAAAGATGTAATTTATCATAACTACACTTATACATTTTGTTAGATTAGCAAACCCACTTTTTTTTATTGTATCATGTATAAACATTTAAATATAATTTTAAGGGTTCAGTGTGTGTGACTATCCCTCAAACATAGACTTTTAATTAAATATGTAATTCTTTAGATTAGTTCCTTTATAAATAGGAGCTTACCTTCTTTTCAGTAGACTATTAAAGGGCTTCAGCTCAACATAAAATGTGCTAGTCACTTAATATTACATACTGAAAAATTATTTTAAAAAGATACTTGGGATTGGGGACAATTATGGTAAAATTTAACCAGAAGATGGCAGTGATGATCCTCCTATACTTCCTACAATGGTAATCAAAATGTTTTACAAATGTAATAGCATGAAATGTGCACGTTTAATTGTTGATATATAATGTTAAGAGTGCTGATTTAGGGGAAAGCATTTGCTATTTGTTTTATATACTATGAAAAATGTGTATTTTTCTATAAGAAGGGATTAAGAATATTTTGGGTGTCTGTATCTTTGTCTGTACACTTCAGTTTTTTCTGAACACTGGGGTAAGGAAGTTACCATAAGTCTTGCCTTATTTAAGTTGCATGTGTCACTTTATGTTATGCATCATGTCTAGAAGGCATGCTGTTTTATGGCCTGTTTGCATATTTCATCCAAATTGTTGGAAACTAATGGATATTTTAAAGGAGCCATTCCTTTAGCTGTGGTCATTTTCCCTAAATTGGCCCCTTTTCTTGGTAAAGGAAAAATGAAATCATTTAAGGCATTAGTTTCTGAAATAAAAATTTTTGAACAAAAATGAACATTTTAAAATAAATCTCAGAAAACTAAAGGTAAATGACTTTTGAAGAATATTTCAGAGTTTCAATTTTGACGATAATTATCAGTAGTATTTATAATCTGGTAATCTTAAAAGTGAAAACTTAGAAAGGGGGGAAGGAATGCACTCCTTTGAAAATTAGTGCCCACATTTGGTGTTGGCTGGGATGAAGATGCATCCTTTCATAATCTTGCTTTTTTTTAATATATATATAAAACCCAAATGCATTTTGCCAGAGAAATTGCATGAGTTGTCAGCATGCATTGTTAACTTTATCTTTCTCCTCTTCTTTCTACTGTTCATTTTCATTCATGTATTTTTGGTTTTGGTTTGCCATTTTTTTCTCTTTTTTTTAATTACTTCATGTTAAATTACTTTTGAAACGTCATAAGCTGAGCAACCTCTCCGTGTAGTAACAGCGGATACCTGTCTATTTCACTATTTAGTCCCTCCTCCTATGTCTCCATCCTCCAAATCTGTGAGCACACCAAGTGAAGCTGGAAGCCAAGACTCTGGAGATGGCGCAGTGGGATCTAGGTACAGTAAATTTCTTTTAATAGCTTAATGATAGACTGCATTTAAAGCATACTGTTGATGCTTTAGAGGAACTCTAAATAGCTATGTTAAAATGAACATTTTGAAATCTAAGTGGCATAGACACTTATTTTAAATTAGGGGGAAAATTTTTAATAGTATTTTAACTGTCCCTCTTAATTAATTTAGGCTGAATAGTTAACTGGTTTTACACTATTTTTATTAAAATAGAGATGTTAATTGATTTGACTTTTTATGTCTAAGAATACTTCATAGGCTATTATGTGAATGTTTTGTATGTATAATATAATATAAACAGTGTAAATAGTGTATGATAGCATAAAATAGTATAAATATTATGGTATGACTACTATAAATAGTCATAGTATATGACTATAAGTCAATAGTATAAATAGTGTAAAATAGTTTATAAATAATGTGAAACCTCTGTTGTGCTTAGTTGTCCATTAAGTAATTGAAAATCTAAACAATTCGGTTAAACACATCAGTTGTGTTCTATTAGGTCACTAGTTCTAATCAAGATAGAAAATAATATTGCATAAAATTATCCAATAGAGTTAACTGTTAAGGAAACAGGAGTGTTTACTGTCATGAGGGCATTATGCTGAATGAAATAAGTCAGAGAAAGACAAATACTGAATTATGTCACTTATGTGTGAAATGTAAAACAAAACGAAAGAAATCCAAGCTCATATATATAGAGAACAGATTGGTGGTTGCCAGAGGTGAGGGATAAGGAATGGTCAAAATGGTTGAAGAGTTTCAAAAGGTACAAACTTCTAGTTATAAAATAAATAAGGCATGAGGATGTAATATACAGCATGGTTATTACAGTTAATAATACTATATTGCATATTTGAAGATTGCTGAGAGTAGATCTTAAAAGTTCGTCATTGGGGAGGGTATGTGCTATGATGAATGCTGTGAAGTGTGTAAACCTGGTAATTCACAGACCTGTACCCCTGGGGCTAATAATACATTATATGTTTATAAAAAAATTTTTTTAAATTACTAAAAAAAGTTCTTATCACAAGAAAAAATACTTTTGTAACTATGTATGCTGACACATGTTAACTAGAATTGTGGTGATCATTTCACAATATATACAAATATCAAATCATTCTTTTGTATACCTGAAAGTAATATAGTATTGTACGTCAATTATACCTCGCTTAAAAAAAAAACGTTTCTGTCAAGTTTTCCCATACTCACGTCTTCCTTATAAAACCATATTTCGTATTTGTTTTAGTATCCTGCACACATGTTGGGACTTGCTTTCCAAAAGTTCAGTAAGATTTCAGCTTCTCTCCAAACATTGTACTGGGGAAAGTACTTTAACTTATTCCTATTTGTCACACACACACACACACACACACACATACACACACACACACACTAACAGCAAGTCTTTTAAAAACACTGTCATACTTTCTGACTCCTCATGTCAGCTGAAATGAGATTAAACATAGTAAAAATCCTTTTTTTTTTTTAAAGATTTTTATTTATTTATTTGACAGACAGAGATCACAAGCAGGCTGAGAGAAAGGAAGGGAAGCAGGCTTCCCGCTGAGCAGAGAGCCTGATGCGGGGCTCAATCCCAGGTCCCTGAGATCATGACCTGAGCCGAAGGCAGAGGCTTTAACCCACTGAGCCATGCTCATGCCCCTATGGTTAAAATCTTTATTCAGAATCCTTATTTTAGGCAGGAAGTTAAATGTCCTCCTCAGAAGAATCTCTTAAACATACCTCTTAATAAGAAATAAACTTGAGAAGTTTTATCTTCTTTGTGCCTGAGTTCCTCTGATTGAAGTTATAAATAAGTAATGAGTACCTAAAAGACAAGAAAAAAGAAGCAAAAGAGCTAGATAATAAATTCAATATTTTAATCAATTCTGGAATAATCAGGTTATCATTAACAATTAGAAGACAAAAAGGTCTCACCAGTTTAGATTTGAGATGTGTTTTCCAAAACTGTTTTGTAAATAGAACCAAAATTGGAAATCTAAATTTTACTGTCATTGGAAATAAATAATATAACCATCATTTAAAAAAAAAAATCAAAACTTTTCTTTTTAGAAATAATAGTACCTTATGAAATAGTATATATTATATTATATGTTAAAGGCTAAATTTATTTAGTCTAAACTCATTTTTAAGACTAAATTTGTTTCATACCTCATACTTTTGTGTTTTTGTACAAATATGTTAGTATTTCTTTGCTAATAAGCAAGTGGTATTTTCAAGAGAAGCTTTTTTACCCCCTTCTACAGCTTTACTGTAGTACAAATATTTACCTAGATAATTTTATGTTCACTAAATTTACTTGTATTATAATTTTTTTTTATTTTTTAAAAAATATTTTATTTATTTATTAGACAGAGATCACAAGTAGGCAGAGAGGCAGGCAGAGAGAGAGGGAAGCAGCCTCCCCGCTTGAGCAGAGAGCCCGATGCGGGGCTTGATCCCAGAACCCTGAGATCATGACCTGAGCTGAAGGCAGAGGCTTTAACCCCCTGAGCCACCCAGGCACCCCTATAAATTATTTTTATGTAGATATTATACTGTGTTCATTTTGAACTCTGTGTTCTTGATTTTGAATAGTAGAAAGATTATTTTAAATGTCACATCAGTAAGTTTGCTTTCAAAACTATGTAACCTCTACTAGATTTTGTTTTTTTTTTTAAAGATTTATTTATTTATTTGAGAGGGAGAGAGGGAGTGCAAGCAGGGGAAGGGTCAGAGGGAGAGAAACTGAAGCAGACTCCCCACTGAGTACAGAGCCCCAACATGAAGCTTGATCCCATGACCCCTGATCATGACCTAAGCCAAAACCAGTAGTTGGATGTCCAACCAACCCAGCCATCTAGGCATTCCCATCTAGCTGGTTTTTAAAATTAATGTGAATTAGAACATGTCCTTCTGAGTTTCATTGGGAAACCTAGAGTTTATTGGAGACGCATTGGAATATCGTGAATTGGTACAGGGAGTAAATAACTGTTAAGAAAAATATTTATTTGTATATAGAACACATATTCCATCAAATTGTCAAGTTAATGTTCAGTATTATATAGGTTACCACAGAAAATAAAATACTCATGGTCCTTGCCTTCATGGAACTTATATGCTAGTGATTACATCATTAATTTAAAGATATTACTCACTGTACTGAAAATTTCCAAGCATAGTGTGCTAACTTGTGTTTGTTTGAGTATAAATTTTTAATGATAAGTTATTAAACAAAAAAACAGGTATTCAAATACCTTTAAGGGTTTGTTCTTATTAGAGAATGAATATAAAATTTAGTTTCTTCCCAGTTTAACAGGAGAGCAAAAAAAAATTCCTCTTTTTGAATGAGATGACCTGGTAATCTTACTACATACATTGTCTCCTTTGAGACCACAGATTAATTTTCAAGAGGGCTGCATATGTTCTTTTTTATGTATTATATGTATACATACAAGAGTAAAAACTATGAATTCTACTACATCACCTCCAGATTCCGTAGTAGAGAAAGAATTAATCTTGTTGATTAATTGGTGCTGTTGGCAGTGAAGTAATAACATTTCTAAATATATGGCCCTTGAGAAGAATCCTAAGATCTGAGAATGAAACAGAATGAATTTGAATTGATCAGGCATGTTGGTAATGAAAGAATAAAGAGAATAAGAAGAAGTATCACGGGAAAATACATGAAGATGTGTGAGATGTATGAACCCACACACTCAACTCTGTTAACTGGAAGACAGTCCAAGATTAGTACACTCAAAGGGTAGGAAAAGATATATTAGACATTACCAAAAATGCTGTCAAGACATACCTGAATCACTATTTCCAAATGCCAGAAATTATGGCCTGGTTATAATTTATAAATAAATATAAAAGGCCATGAAAAATGATATCTCCCTAATTCTGCAGATTTGGAGTTGAATTCATTAAGTTTCTAGTTCTCTTAGTCACTTCTGTTATCTCTAGAATGTAGCTGACAGTTACTCAATTGGGTAATCCATGTTTCTTGTTTCTTTTCCCATTCTTGATCAGTTTACCTTTCAGGCTTTGGATTATATTGGAATTTTACTTTATATGTCTACTGATGCACATAATAAACATAATTTTTTATGTTGTGCAATGTGTTTTCAGTACTGTGTGTATTTTTAAGTAAAGTTTTGCTTAATTTTAGACTTAAATGACATCCTCAACAAGGAGCTGTAGGTAACAACTACACCTGTCATATAATGTCAAGGTTGGGGACAGAATATTCCTTGGAGAGCACCTAATAGAACCCCTTCTGATTTAACAAACCCCTTCTGATTTGTTGCTGTTCATTGCTTAGTGCAAAGTAGATCTTCTTAGTGACCTTTTTTTTGCATATACATAATCCTGTTTAAACCCCCAAATCTTTCTTTACATTTTTATTTTTATTTATTTTTTTAAAAGATTTTTAATTATTTATTTGAAAGAGATCACAAGTAGGCAGAGAGGCAGGCAGAGAGAGAGGAGGAAGCAGGCGCCCTGCTGAGCAGAGAGCCCAATGTGGGGCTCCATCCCAGGACCCTGGGATGATGACCTGAGCCGAAGGCAGAGGCTTTAATCCACTGAGCCACCCAGGCACCCCGTCTTTATTTTTTTTTTTCCTTTGCATTTTTTTTTTAATTTAAGCTTTATTTAAACATATAATGTAACCCCACCACCCTCTCCCAACCCCTCTTCCCCCCAACCCCCTCAGTTTGTTTTATGACATTAAGAGTCTCTTTTGGTTTGTCTCCATCTTTACATTTTTAATATGAAGAATTTCTCTAGTTCAATTCATCTGAGTGTTTTTATTGATAAATTGTTTAGAAAGTAAAATATAGAAGTTATTTGTTGTATTTATTTTTTTTATTTGTTGTATTTAAATATTGTAGCTGTTTCAGTTGCTTGTTATAACTTATATACATGAGTATATATATAACCAAAAATGATAGTATTGCATATATTGTGCTTAACTTTTTAATAGGGACTATGAGTATCATACAGTACTATACATAATTATCTTATATACTGCTAACTTGTAAGAATGGCCATGTGATAAAGTACCTTTTGTTCTAGTGATATAAGATTTGGCTTAAGTGGAAAAGATCCCATGTAAGTCATTTACCCAGTAGGCAAGGCTAAAACACAGATATTTTTTAGAATTGATACTCTCTAGAAGTTTAGTTAATTTAGGTAAGTCCTTTGAACATAAAATATTTTTCCTGGGAAAATTTATTTTTTCCTAGAGACAGAAATCTTTAGTTGTTTTCTAAAGCAGATGACATGTAAGCTCAAGGCTGTGCTTAACCCATAAATTACACAGGGGTCACATTTTGGAAACTTTAGCTTTTTTGTATCCCGGTGGAATAGTCTTTGGTTTTCTTACTGAAAGGCTTATGTGTTGATTCATTTCCTTTAGCAATATGACAATTTTCTGCACACATTTAATGCTTTGGGCAATTTTATAATATGTTAACTAAGATGTTTTTACTAATGCTTTTTTAATTAAAATTAAAATTTTAACTTTTTATAGCCTAGCTTCTTATCCAAAAATAATATATTATTTGTATTGTTGGATGCTTTGGCTGTTCTTGTCCATTATAAGGCAATATTAGTTTCCTGTAATCTGAAAATACTGTCTTTTAACTATTCTGGGTTGTATGTTTGCATCATTAACCAACTTATGCTTATGGTGTGCAGTAGAGCATTGAGTGATAACCTGGTATTTATTTCATACTAACCAGAACATGTGGTGTTTAATTGTGAATAGTATTTTAGCTTTACCTATTCATAGAATGTATTTGCTTGACTAACTTATGGCCTTTTTTGCTAACGCTTCATGGTTGTCCTACAACCATTTAGGACGCTGCATTGGGATACAGATCCATCAGTTCTTCAGCTTCACTCAGATTCCGATTTGGGGTATTGAATAGATTTTTTACCTTCCCTCTTTTATAATTAATTTGATTCTTTGTGAAACTGTCCTAATTTTATTTAAATTTCTAATGTACATTATACAGTTAGGAAAAGAGTTAATAATTTACTGTGACACCTCATTTATCCTCTGTCATTAGTGAAAGAAATATTTTATGTATCTGATTTTCTAGGTACCGTAAGTCTACCATTTAAGTGTCCAGAGTCCTTTGATTATTTCTATATCTTTGATGTGAATTTTTCTAAGCCGGTTTATAAATTTCCCAGACTTTTTCTGATATGTATTCTACATATAATTGAACCTTTTCTGGGTTACCTGATACAAGTATTAATTTATTTTCCTGTATTAAAATTTCCTCATGATTTCTAAGATGTTAAGAGGAACAGAGCTAAAAAAAAAAAAAAAAAAAAGAGGAACAGAGCTGTTGGTCTTGTACACTATGGCCCCAGATTGTTATTGATTTACTCTTTAATTCATTTATTCACTAATTTATTTATTATAATCCCAATGCAAATTATGTTTATTGCTGCCATTGTGCCATACTCAGATAGTAATTTGATAATTTGCACCTTCTAAAACACATGATCATACCTTTTGGAATTATGTCTAAAGTAAGAATAAATAAGCCTTGAATTAGGGCATGTAAGAAAAGTATATGAGCTTCTTGTACATTAACTGGAAGCTTCTCTGTTGGCTGCCCTGAGACTCCCCCCACCCCTAGTTGCTTCTTTATTCTCAGGAAGAGTGGCTTTTGGATAAGTGAGGTATTACCTCCCTACCCTTCTACTCCTAAATCTTAAGTATTTTGTTTGTTTGTTCTAATGTGATTTTTATCTAATTAGATTCTATACAAAGCCAATATGGTAACTTGTTCCTAATGTTCTTGGCTTGGCTGTTTTTTTCCAGATATGTGAATGATTTACTTTTCAAGTATTTTACATTTTAAAATTCAGAATACAATGTTTCATATTTCAAATTTTATTCTTAGAATATGAGATTACTTCAAATCTACTTAGGTTTTCCCATTTAATTATTTGATTATATACTTTTTTTTCCCTTTAAAGCTAAGATATTCCTAAAGTGGAAAACACATTAAAAAAATTTATTGTAGCCCACATTTGGGATCTTAAAGAAAACTAACCCATTTAATGTACTAATTTTATTATACTTTTTTGTATAGGATTTTGAAAATGTTTTATAAAGAAATAGTTATTATTACATATATGTATATATTTCAGATGCCCTGCTGACATTCTGAAATTACATCAATACTTTTATTAGATATCCTTTTAAGACAGTTGTATAATTGAGAACTTCTTGGGGAGTTTGTAAGCATACTGTATTATTTGATTTAGCTTATTTAGACATCTAATAAATCAAGAAAAGATCCTCAATATATCTATTAAAAGCTATCTTTCATTTGATCCATATTCCTCAGCTACAGTTCTTTTCTTCTATTTGTCAAAAAAGAATGTATTCCCTCTATTTAAGACAGAAGTGACTTTAACAGTTTTCTTGTATTCAGAGTATCTGTTGCTTTAATTTAGGAGTAGAATATCTGCATTGTAGTTTGTCCGTATATGAATCAAGGACAGTACTGACCATGCAGAGATTAGAAATTTAAAAGTTTAAATATTTCATTTTGAAATTTAAATTGACTGTATGATTCTCAATTTCTGCAAAGTATAAATGGAAAGAAGATCTTCAACAGAAACTTATTTTTCATTCTTAAAGCTTAAGTCTCCTAATGGTGAAGGAAACTAAACATGGTCTGAGATCCATATATCTGCCTCTTCAAAAAAGTTGAATCATATCCCTTCTAAGAACATTTCTCATAACCAACCATATTTAGTAGTCCACTCTGAAATTTTTTTTTTTAAAGATTTTATTTATTTAACAGATAGAGATCACAAGTAGGCAGACAGGCAGGCACAGAGAGAGGGGGAGGCAGGCTCCCTGCTCAGTCCCAGAACCCTGGGATCATGACCTGAGCCGAAGGCAGAGGCTTTAACCCACTGAGCCACCCAGGCGCTCCCACTCTGAAATTCTTATCCTCTTACTCTATTATTACCCACACATTTGCTCTAAGAAACTAAATTATTTGCCTTTTTAAAGTGAAAAACAAACATCTTGAATGATTCAGAAATACCTTTGTTTTTTGCTACCTTCTAAATTCCTTTGTTAAAATAAAGTCAGTTTATTGTTCATCTAATATTTCTTGAATAAAACAGGGATTTAAATTACAATGTTGGATATACAATGTTTAATTCTTAATTTTCCAAAATAACATGGTTTGATGTAGTTTAAATGTTTCATTTGTTGTATTTAAAAACATTTGTCTTCACTTTATTTAGACGAGGACCTATTAAACTTGGAATGGCTAAAATTACACAAGTTGACTTTCCTCCTCGAGAAATCGTCACATATACAAAGGAAACTCAGACTCCAGTTATGGCGCAACCCAAAGAAGGTGAGTGAATATCCTTAATTTGATGATCATTAATTCCCATATTGAATAAATAGATTGTTTTTTCTCTTCCTTTTTTTTTTGGCATAATTTCTTAGGGAAACATTTAAAACTAATACTTTTAGATTTCTGTATTGATGTTTTTGTTTTTTAGAGTTTTAAACCTTTTTCTTTTAGAAGTTAAAGTATAAACTATGGTTTTTTATTTTATTTCATTTTTTTAAAGATTTTATTTATTTATTTGATAGAGATCACAAGTAGGCAGAGAGGCAGGCAGAGAGAGGAGGAAGCAGGCTGTCCACAGAGCAGAGAGCTCGATTCGGGGCTCGACCCCACGACGCTGGGATCATGACCTGAGCTGCAGTGGCTTTAACCCACTGAGCCACCCAGGTGCCCCTGGTTTTTTATTTTGTCAACATAAACAAGTTTTTCCCTGGCGATTCACAGACCTGTACCCCTGGGGCTAATGATACATTATATGTTTATTAAAAAAAAACAAAAAACCTTAAGTTTTTAGTCTTCATTTTTTCATTGATATATGATGCTTTAGAATCAAAAAAGCTTAGGAATGTTCTATTTCTCTGTCACTGAGCATAATCCTTTAAAAGAGTATATCACACAGTAAATGAAACCATATAAATTATTTTTTGTAGAGCATATGATATTCTGATATGCTGTCATTGTTATCTATATTAATGAACAAATCTAGACATCCATAAACTTTTGGTTTTATGATCTAAGGGCTCTTACAGTGTTGATTTCATATGCAGACTTTAATCTGTGTGTAATAGATGTATATGCAAGCATTATATTGAATTTCACGTCTTTTGATTCTTTTTTTTAAAAGATTTATTTATTTACTTTAGAGAGAGAGAGGGAGCAGGAGCAGGGGCAGAGGGCAGGGGAGAGAGAAGATCCTCAAGCAGTTTCCCCATTGAGCGCAGAGCCTGATGCAGGGCTCCATTCCAGGACCCTGAGATCATAACCTGGAAGCTGAGTTGGCCACTTAACAGACTGAGCCACTCAGGCACCCCAGGAGTCTTTTGATTTTTAAACCAGAAGGAGTTAACATTTTTATACTGGGAACTAATTTTTTTTTTAAGATTTTGTTTATTTATTTGACAGAGAGATCACAAGTAGGCAGAAAGGCAGGCAGAGAGAGAGTGGGAAGCAGACTCCCCGCTGAGCAGAGAGCCCGACTTGGGGCTCGATCCCAGGACCCTGAGATCATGACCTGAGCCAAAGGCAGAGGCTTAACCCACTGAGCCACCCAGGTGCCCCTGGGAACTAATTTTTAAAATCTCATCAGATAGTTAATGATTCAAACATAAAGTTAATATGATAGTTCTTGATTTTTCCAGTTAGACTAATAAATTTATGTTATACATAAAAGGGATTTACATAATATCCCTAGTACAGGTCACAGTTTCTTACCTGAAACCTTTGAAGCCACATACATATTTGAATTCAGAATTTGTCAGATTATAGTAAAGTTACTAGTAAAATATATGTACTGTAAGTAAACACTCTAGCAGCATCTTGGGCATTAATATTTTGACAGCAGAAGATATGAATATTCAAACCAAGTAAAATAAATGATGATTATAAATAGCTTTACCTCTGGTCATATCAGGGTTTACCACCAAATGAGTTATGGATTTTTAGAGTTGTTGATATTTTGGATTGTGGTCCAAGAATAAATTTTCCTTTCAGTGGTCTATGCATAAGGAACATTTTTTTCTCTTTGACTAGGAAAACTTTCTCCTGTTTAATTGTGGAATATCAAACATTTAAAACCTTGTTTATCAGATATTTAAATTAGTTTATTTTTAAAATTTCAGTTTCATTACCATGTTTCTCCATTAAGGAGAATCAAAAATAATATTTACTTCAGAAAGCCCAGAAAATACAGGTAAACAAAATGGAGGAAAAAAAATCCTTGGAGCACCTGGGTGACTTAGTTGATTAAGTGTCCAACTCTTGATTTTGGCTCAAGTCATGTACTCAGGGTTGTGTGATCAAGCCCCATGTCCCAGCATGGAGTCTGGTTAAGAGTCTCATTTCCTCTCTCTCTCTGTCCCTCCGCCACCCCCCCCTTAAAAAAAAGTTCTTGAAACCTTTAGCTATTACCAAGGAAAATCTTTAAAAGTACATGTTTATATATACCTCAAAAGAAATTAGGATTGTACCTATTTACAATCATTGTATTTTTTAACCACTCTCCTTTCCCTGCCCGGTGAGGATGGAAGTGAAATAAATACCTTAAACTTTTCTGTTCACTTTCATCTTGTTCCCCAAAAAGGGTTGACATTGTCGTACATGCTGTTACACTTCAAAAAGTTTGAGGAAATCAAGGTAATATTTTTATCCAGGTCTTTTTTTTTTTTTACTTGATCATGTAAATGTATTCATTTCTGTGGATACATTTTTTTCACTCCTACTGCTCCATTAATTGGTAAAATGGCTTTCACAGGAGAAAAATCCTCATCTTTCTAGGAAAAAAGCCACTGATGGTAATCCTGAGACATAAGCAACTTAAAAGAAAAAAGGAAAGGTAAAGTGTTGAACTAACAGTATGGAGAATACTAATACTGCAGGATTCCATAATTTCTGGAAAATAATATTAATTAGTATACCCAAGTATTTTAATGTCTGTCTTTTTTTTTAAAAAAAAGATTTTATTTATTTATTTGACAGAGAGAGAGATCACAAGTAGGCAGAGAGGCAGGCAGAGAGAGAAAGAGGGAAGCAGGCTCCCTGCTGAGCAGAGAGCCCAATGAGGAGCTCCATCCCCAGACCCTGGGATCATGACCTAAGCCAAAGGCAGAGGCTTTAACCCACTGAGCCACCCAGGCGCCCAATGTCTGTCTTTCTGAAGCTACATTATTATATATGTTAACTCAAACAAGCGAGCAGAATAGCCCAAATGAGGGCACAGTGGCTCGTTTAAAAAGTATATTAGGCTGGTTTTCTTCATCTAATAATTTGGAGATTTATTTTTAGTTATTCCATCATACTTATGAAATGCATTTTGGATTGTTTGAAATGTAAAGCATTCTGAAGCTATTTTGGGTAATGCCTATCATCTATTCAGTTTAAGTGAAGAGTGCCTTTTTTTTTTTCAGTAATTTTTTCCTAATTATTAGAGTAGTATATCATGGAGAATATAGAAAATACAGAGAATGAAACTAGGCCACTGTCTTCTATCATGCACAAAATAAATTCAAAATGGATGAAAGATTTCAATGTAAGACCTGAAACCATAAACCTCCTGGGAGAAAACATAAGCAGGAAGCACTTTGACATCAGTCTTAACTATACATAGTTTTTTAGACCAGTTTCCTCAGACTTTGGCACCAAAGGCTAAAATAAACATATGGGATTACATTAAACTAAAAAGATTTTGCAAAACCAACCAAACTAAAAGACAACCTGTTGAATGGGAGAAGAACTTGGCAAATCATACACCTGAGTAGGGGTTAATGCCCAAAATATATAAAGAACTTAGACAATATTAAAAAAACAATTAAAAAATGGGCAGAGGACTTGAATATACATCTTTCCAAAAAAGACCTACAATAGACACATGAAAAGATGCTCAACATCATTAGTCATCAGGGAAATGTAAATCAAACTAAAGATACTACTTCATGCCTGTCGGATAGTATCAAAAAGACAAAAAATAACAAGAGTTGGTGCTGATGTAGAGAAAAGGGAACCCTTGTACACTGTTGGTGGGAATGTAAATTGGTAGAGATACCCTAGAGAAGAGTATGGAGGTTCCTCAAAAAATTAACAATAGAATCACCATACAATCTAGCAATTCCACTTCTAGGTATTTATCTGAAGAAAACAAGGAAACAAATTTGAAGATATATATGTACCCCTCTGTTCAATGCAGCATTATTTCCAATAGTCAAAGATATGGAAGCAGCCTGAGTGTCCATCAATAGATGAATGGGTAAAGGAGATGGAATATTACTCAGCCATAAAAAGAATGAAATATTGCCATGTGTGACAACATGGATGGATCTGGAGGGTATCATGCTAAGTAAAATATGTCAGACAGAAAAAGACAAATACTGTGTTTTCACCTAAAAAACAACCAAAAAACCAAAAAGAACAGAAACAAGATTCATAGATATAGTAAACAAACTGTTGGTTGTTACCAGAGTGGGGCAGACATTGGGGGTGGGCGAAATAGGTGAAGGGGATTAAGAGGTACAGACTTCCAGTTATAAGATAAATTAGTCATGGGGATATAAATTAGTCATAGGGAATATATTCAATAATATTATAATAACTTTATATGGTGACGGATGATAACTAGACATATTGTTAGGGTCATTTTGTTGTGTTTAAAAATACCAAATTGCTATGATATATACCTGAAACTAACAGGATATTTGTGACAGTTACACTTCAATTAAAAAATGCAGAAAGGATATAAAGAGGAAATGTCATGATTCCATTGTGTAATAACCACTGTTAATATTTTGTTTCCAGTTTTCTAGGATGTATTTTTTTCTAAAATTCTGTCTGTATATATACACACACATAAATATATATATAGATACACACATATGATTTTATCCTATTTTTTAATTTTTTTTAAGATTTTATTTATTTATTTCAGAGAGAGATTGAGAGAGTGAGAGAGAGCATGAGAGGGGAGAAGGTCAGAGGGAGAAGCAGACTCCCCTTGGAGGTGGGAGCCGGATGCGGGACTCGATCCCAGGACTTCGGGATCATGACCTGAGCTCAAGGCAGTTGCTTAACCAACTGAGCCACCCAGGCGCCCCTTGATTTTATCCTATTTTAAGTTTGCATTTTTAATTGCTTATTTTGAGATGTGTGTAATTTTTTAAATGTTAACATGTAACTTATTCCCATTGAACTGATTTGAGTGTAGAGCTGTATAAGACTGGCATTTTTAAAAATTTCTTTTTCCGGGGCACCTGGATGGCTCAGTTGTTAAGTGTCTGCCTTTGACTCAGGTCATGATCCGGGGTCCTGGGATCGAGCCTGGCATCGGGCTCCCTGCTTGGTGGGAACTCTGCTTCTCCCTCTCCCACTCCCCCTTCTTGTGTTCCCCCTCTCGCTATTTCTCTGTCAAATAAATTTAAAAAATTTTTTTTAAATTCTTTTTCCTATTTTTATTTTTTAAGTAATTAAAAATTTGAAAGATCTTGATTTGTTAGATAAGCTGATGATCCAGAAGCACAAGATAAACTATATTCTTTTCAGTTTTAAATTATTTGGGACAAGGCTTTTAGCATCACCGAACTTTAGCTTCTTTGTCGGATTTTCTGTGAGTATAGAGACTGTTTCTTCTTCATTGCTGTAATGCCTGGTTGAATAGTGCCTGGCATGTGGTAAAAACATAGTATTTGGTGAAGGAATTAATTCAGGAGTATGATTTTGCTTACTTGCATTATTTATTTTCATGCATTTACTCTGGAAGTAACTACTAGGAAATAGATTATTTTCAGGTGTTAATGCTATAGTATAATTATTGATGAGTTTGGGTGAAAAAGTATGATTAGGGGCACCTGGGTGGCTCAGTGGGTTAAGCCACTGCCTTCGGCTCAGGTCATGATCTCAGGGTCCTGGGATCGAGTCCCGCATCCGGCTCTCTGCTCGGCTCTCTGCTCGGCAGGGAGCCTGCTTCCCTCTCCCTCTCACTCTGCCTGCCTCTCTGCCTACTTGTGATCTCTCTCTGTCGAATAAATAAATAAAATTAAAAAAAAAAAAAGAAAAAGTATGATTAATTTCAGTTCTTGCTTTTAATATGACTATATCATATTCTAGTCTTTGTTTGCTCCTAGATCCATAAATGAAACTATTATAGATTCTCCTTAAAGCCTTCTTGAGTTCCATGGTAACAAACTGTGTAGATACAGATGTGTTGTTATTTTGTGTTCTAGGTATCCCTCTGAATCTTTGAACAAAATTGAACCTGTTAACATCTTTCAAATATATTATTTTAGCTATGCATTTGTAATGGTTCTTCAAATTTTATGTGTAAATTAATAGTTGAAAATTTTAAACACAAAGAGTGCTCACATACCAGGTACAGTGTGAAGCGCTTTACATCATCTCTAATCCTCTCACCAAAACTGTAAGAGTTAAGTATAGGTTTTATTTACATATGAAGAAGGTAAAACTGAATGAGTTTATCAAGGCTCACAGAGCTAATAGCTAAGATTCTAACCTAGTCTGATTTTAAGGTGAGCTTTCTCATGCTGCCACGGAAGCAGCATTTTCATGCTTTTATGGTACTAACCTATGATAAAAATTCCAGTTTATAGTATAATACAGTATAGGCATGGATACAAATGTATAACAGAAATAAAAGTTTTATTAAATAGCATCTTCCCTTCTCTTGTTATACTTCATTTTTTAAATGAAGAATGACCATAGGGGTGCCTGGGTGGCTCAGTGGGTTAAAGCCTCTGCCTTTGGCTCAGGTCATGATCCCAGGGTCCTGGGATTGAGCCCCACATTGGGCTCTCTGCTCAGCAGGGAGCCTGCTTCCACCTCTCTCTCTCTCTGCCTACTTGTAATCTCTGCCTGTCAAATATATAAATAAAATCTTTTTAAAAAATGACCATAATGTGCTAAAATTATTGGTTTAGTTAGGCGTGTATTTTGAAGAACACTTTGTATCTGCACCAGGATAATATTTTATAATAATTGTCTAGAGTAATGAATAACAGCTTTGATCTTTCATAGTGCTAAATATAATTTTTCTTATCTTTACTAATTGGAGGTGAAAGTGACAAGATAAGTGAACTCAGCCCTCTTTCTAATGAGTATGTCTGCGTCAGCACCAGTGCCTTTAAAAATTTTCCTATGTGAGGGACACCTGGGTGGCTCAGTGGGTTAAAGCTTCTGCCTTCGGCTCAGGTAATGTTCCCAGGGTTCTGGGATCAAGCCCCGCATCGGGCTCTCTGCTCAGCGGGAAGCCTGCTTCTCTTCCTCTCTCTCTCTGCCTGCCTCTCTGACTACTTGTGATCTCTGTCTGTTAAAATAAATAAAATTAAATTAAAAAAAATTTTTTTTCCTATGTGGACTAGACTTAGATATTAACTTTTTTTTTTAAGATTTTATTTATTTTTTTATTTATTTGTTAGAGAGAGAGAGAGAGCGAGCGAGCGAGCACAGGTAGACAGAGTGGCAGGCAGAGGCAGAGGGAGAAGCAGGCTCCCCGCCAAGCAAGGAGCCCGATGTGGGACTCGATCCCAGGACGCCAGGATCATGACCTGAGCCGAAGGAAGCCGCCCAACCAACTGAGCCACCCAGGCGTCCCAGATATTAACTTTTTAAAGGTCCATGTTTATTCATTTGCAACCTAACAAGTATTCATATTCTACAGTTTTATTGAGTATACACTATATATATGGAGGCATTAGGTCATCCTTTCTTTTTTTTTTTTAAGATTTTATTTATTTATTTGTCAGAGAAAGAAAGAGCAGCAGGCAGGGCGAGAAGCAGACTCCCTGCCGAGCAGGGAGCCCGATGCGGAACTCGATCCCAGAACTCTGGGATCATGACCAGATCAGAAAGCAGACACTTAACCAACTGAGCCACTCCGGCATCCCTCCCCTTTTTTTTTTTTTAAAGTTATATAAGTGAAGGAGAATGAGAAATTTATCGCTTTTGGAACTACTTATAAAAATGAGATCAATTCCTTTCTATATTATTATAATTATTTTTATGTCTAGGGCTCTTACCATTAAGTTTCTTTCCCCAATTTGTGGAAGTTTTAGAAGGAGGGAAAGAAAAAACCAAAATTAAGGTTTTACAATGAAAACACTTTGTGCTTAACACTGCTTGTACTTATCCATTGCTTTAAAACAGTGGTTCTCAAACTTAGCCTGGTTGGTTTCCATTTAAGAATTATGGAACAAATTCCAAAACTCACCATGAGACAAAATTGCTGAAATTACAATTTGAGTGTAGCAGAGGAGTAAATTAAACTTGGGTAGTCAGTGTAATCAGTGCAGGAGTAATATGAGTTACTAAATTGAAGATAAAAATTGGTCTTAGGCTTAACTCTTATCCTTCTACCATTTTTTTTTTTTTTCAAATGGCTGGATCTATTCTTTTAAAAAGCAGTGGTTTTTATTCTGCCTTGTTTTTTTTTTTTCTCCAGTCTAGCCATCTTCTTGCTTTCAAGTTTACTCTGTAAGTTGGTAGAACTGTTTCTGAACTGAGGTGCTTTGCAGTCTTAAAGCACCTACTGTGAATGAAATGGACTAGGAACATGTGACCTTAGTCAATTTCCCTCTCTGCAGGTAAAAAGCTTCTCATGGTGCTCACAGATAAACTCCTGGAAAAGTTACTTTTCTTCCCTTACCTTTTAAAGTCTTTAACTCTTTTGAAAATGGCATTATTTTTTTTTTATCTACCTTTTTGGTATAGATTTTTGTTCTTGCTATTTTTAGATAGCTCTTAGATAACATAGGATTTCTTGCTCTTTAGATAGATCTTTAAAGAGCAAGAAATCCTATGTTATCTAATATTATCAGTTTATTTACACCTGAGGAAACTGAGGCCTGAAGAAGTTAATTGATGAGTCTGTGGTCACAGTGTGGGTGACCATAGGGCTACAACCATAAACTGGTTTTGATTTCTTTTTTTTTTTTTTTAAGATTTTATTTTTTTATTTATTTGACAGAGGCAGGCAGAGAGAGGGGGGAAGCAGGCTCCCCGCTGAGCAGAGAGCCCAATGCAAGACTCGATCCCAGGACCCTGAGATTATGACCTGAGCTGAAGGCAGAGGATTAACCCACTGAGCCACTCAGGTGCCCCTCAAGTGCACTTCTTATACTATTCCAATTTTTTTTATCTGTGTGGAATTTTATAGTTACTTTTGGTATTGGTTTAGTAGCCGGATACTTTTCCTTAGGAAATGTCAATTAGTATTTATAATATATAGAAAAGTATTATATGTAAATAGCCTTGTTATCGCATGATCTTAACATCTGTCTGTAATCCATGCTTCTCAGGTAGACTAAATTTGTGGGGCCTCTGGTAAAAATTATCCTTGTCCAAAATTGAATTTTTAAAAATTCTGGAATAAATAAGACATAATAAATGAGTTTCAACCCTCAGGGAATCTCTGAGAATATAAATATAATTGAAAATTAAAGCATGTGTTCATGGGGCACCTGGGTGGCTCAGTGGGTTAAAGCCTCTGCCTTCGGCTCAGGTCATGATCCCAGGGTCCTGGGATCGAGCCCCACGTCGGACTCTCTGCTCAGCAAGGAGCCTGCTTCCTCCTCTCTCTCTCTCTGCCTGCCTCTCTGCCTACTTGTGATCTCTGTCAAATGAACAAATAAAATCTTAAAAAAAAAAAAAAAGAAAATTAAAGCATGTGTTCTTAATCTTAAAGACTGTCAATCGGCATACCTGAAATTAAGGCATCAGAAAAATGTAGTACTTATGAGATCACCGATATCAAGGTCTATGTCATTGACACCAATACTGTCTAGATAAATCTGAATTTTGTATAAAAAAGACCCGGTTATAATTAAAATTTCACTTCTTTCTTATTTTTCCCCCAAGTTGGCATTAGATCTGTATTCAAAATATTTACTGATTTAAAAACTGCTGTATATTTTCCCTTGGTGAAGATCTAAATTATTAAGAAATCCAGGAGATCTTGCATAATCATTCTAGATATTTAAAAATATAAAAGGAATGGATTCCATTGATCTATTCATGAAGCTTTGTCCCAATATAAGGTTCTCATAATATGATTTTAAAGAGTAAGGTATAAATAGATAAAATTATGGACAACTGGATTGAAATGGAGCGATTCAAAATGATTTTGATCTAGAAAAGAAAGGATTATTTTGAAAATATTGTAGGAAAACTGCTCATATCTAACTTACATTTTAAAAACTAATAAATCATTTTTCTCTAATCTCATTTTATGAAAGATTTTGTAAAGTTATTCACAAGTTGAATTTTTGAAAATTAAATCATTTTTATATGCAACAAATTTTCTGATTTTTAGAACTTGGTATACCATAAATAATAAGGCTACTTTGTAAGTTAAGAATACTCTATAGGACATTAAAACTATCTTAAAATATGGCACACCAGTATGATGAAACTACATGATACATTTATAAACAACAAACATATTTTCTGAACATTAATGCACCAATGAGGGGATTGTTTTTCACTTCATAGTGAGAATTAAGCATAAGTAATAGGTTTAAAAAGTATCAGTGTCTAGTGAGGATTTCCTAGGATGTTGCATATTACCTGTTAAATGTGTTGTAACATTTTAAAATAATTCAAAATGTACTTTGTGGCTTATCCTTAGCTTAGATGTCTCTTAAGTGTAATGTGACATAGAGATGAGAAAACTTGTTCTGAAGACTCCTTCCTTCAGCTTAACAAAAGCCACCCATTTTACAGATGATTTAACTTTGATTAACCTACTCCGTTGTAACAGATTATTCCGACAACTGGAATTTCATTCTTTGGTGTTATTTCTAGGTGCAGTTTAATTTACAGAGCAGCTTTTCTTTCCATCTCACCAAAATACATCACAATTTTGATGTTAACTCAAAGTAAAAATTCAATGGTTCATTAAACCTAGTCTTAGCATTCATTGACAAGAGATTTGTCATTTTAAAAGTAACTGCTACTTTTATGCATTCTTTACTGCTCAGTTTATAACCTTAGATTCCCTGTCAGAGAAAGCATGGAGTTAACCACTTAGAATATTGCAATGAATAGTCATCAATAAATTGATGTGACATGGCAGTCCCATTTTTCAGTCTTCCTGCTCTGTTGCATTCTTTTTCTGTTTTAAATACATTATAGTTTATCATGTTAAAAGGACTAGCTTAGAAAATCTTCAGAATTATGATACTATATTTTTGATCATGTCAGTAGTCCTTTAGCAGCTATCATATGAGTTTTTAAAAAGAGAAGTGTATTTGTTCGGAGAAATATTCTCTGATCTGATGTTACTGGTGGGCATTTTTTTTTTTTTTTAAGATTTTTTATTTATTTATTTGTCAGAGAGAGAGGGAGAGAGAGCGAACAAGCACAGGCAGACAGAGTGGCAGGCAGAGGCAGAGGGAGAAGCAGGCTCTCTGCTGAG